>JADBJO010008959.1:30000-55000 GCA_016801955.1 Conus betulinus | reverse complement strand
AATAAAAGTACAGTGTATCTCCTCCATTTTACAAAAAATAGCATGAGAATTGGTTGTTTAGTTCCAGAGATATCCGCGTTTCACATATGCTGGTATACAATAAGAGCTTTTTTGGAAAAATGGCTGGCGATGGAGATTTATGCAAAATAGAATGTCTGGCGGTGAAAGGGTTAATGAAAAGAAATGCAGAGTACAATGTCAAGTAGTCTGATACCAGAATGGAACTCTACAGCAATACCTTGATCATCCTCAGTGAGAGAAAAAAAAAAACAAACATCTAAAATTCTGTGGCCTTTCATTCACTGCTCTTGAGGTGACCTATGTTGTGATGTACCTTCCATATCCATGCACATGGTCAGTATGTTTTAAAGTCATCAGTATCAACAACTTCACGGGGACAGTGGAAGGACATGGCAACCTTCTGCAGAAGGATGCTCACCAAGCTATTTTTGTTGTCAGGAAAGGACTTACTAGGAAGTGTTCTGTACATGCTGGAGCAGAACAGCTATCACTGAACACCGACAAAGTCATTCAGCAGCAGAGACAGACAGCTTCCTATAGTGGGCTGCCTCATAACAACCTGGCACTATGTGTTCTATGGGACTGCTGTTGCTAAGGACAGGCCATGTTGAGTACAGAAGAACTGGAATGGGCATCATAGGTGTAATGCCACTGACAGAAGATGAGTTTTAAAAAAAAAAAGTAGTTCTGTCTGTGCATGCACTAAACAAAGAAACAATGAATTCAAAATAGTCAGAAAGACAGTCCTTGCAAGTGACAGGTGGAACAAAGAAAATAAAATATACCTCTGCATTAGGGGAATGATTAAAGAAACAGCCACAACCATGGAACCACAGCCAATAAAATATAACCATAAACTTAAATCACACACCAGTGCTGGGTGCCATTTTCTGCACATGATCTCCATCCAAAGTGCCAATTCCTCCACTAAACATTATTGGCTTAATGTATTCCCGACGTTCTCCATCTGGAAGGCGCAGCCCAAAGGACCGAGCAAAGCCAGTCAAAACTGGTTCACCAAATTTGTTCCCATAGTCAGATGCTCCATTACTGGCCTCAACAGCTATGTCGACAGGCGAGGCAAAATTTGGCGGGTACTTTTCCTCTTGTTCCCAGGGTAGCTGGTATCCTGGAAAAAGTAGAAGACATTTTTAGAATAAATAATACTCTTAGAGTATGATTTAATCTACTTTTTATTAGATACATGCTATGCACCAAATTACTTTCCTTTGAAACAAATAAATCTGATTTTTCATTTTCTTTTTGTTTTGGCAATTTAATAGTTTCTCTTTGTTTGGATTTTACACTTATAATTTGCATACCTCTGTTTAAGCTTTCTTATATGGTCAAAAGGTAAATGAATGTAAATGGACAATGAAATAAGAAAATCAAACAGAGTTATATTGCACCAAATGAATGGAACGTACCTGGTACCAAAAAAATTTACTTAAATTTCTTTTTTCTTTTTATGAGCTAGCATCCCTCTGATGTGTCCTTTTTATGTGAACTGCATGTAATTTTGGATGCAGCAATATATGTAGACACAAGCTGGGAAGCAGCTGATTGATGAAATCTTGAAACCATGCCAAAATGAGGGATCATCTGAAGCCTAGAATCTTTCATAGATTCCATCAATAACCTTGACTTCAGTGAAGCTGGCTTGCACTGTAACTACAACACGTAACATGGAAGTAAATCTGGCTATGAACAACGCACCTGGAATCAAGAGATTACCAAAGGAATATCCTGCAGTTCCAGCCACAACATGAGCTCCACGACCTGTACTCTGCACATCTCGTATCCTGCCCCCAGTTCCTGTAGTTGCTCCTGGGAATGGGGCAACTCCTGAACAGAAACAATAAATACACTGTTAAACTTCCACATTAAGACCCTCCCGATTACAATGTCAGCCCCATAAAGATGAATTACTGAACTTTCTTCTTCCATCTATCTATACCAGATGTACGTCTGAATTAACCACCCGATTAAAACATATAAGAAAACGTAAGCAAAGGAAAGCCACAGAACTTTTTTCTTCCATCTTTATGAGCCAGATTCTCCCACTAATTTAACACCCATTTAAAACATTAAAAAAAAATATAAGTAGGGGAGTGATACAAGTGAGAAGTTGACCTAAGGTAGTGAACAGAATCTGCTGACTTCACTTGAACATTGAGGTGCCCCTTCCTTTTCACTATAGCAACTACATTCTTCTATTTCTCTTTCAGTTCCATTTGTTTCATTTGGTTTTCATGCTCTTTTCTTCCATGTGTTATACATACTTTTTTTTCTTTAATATACTGCTGTCTGTTTGATTTGTTTGAACAAAAATTAAGGGGCAGACTCAATTTCTTACCTTAGGACACCCAAATAAAGTTTGTAGATTGAAAAGTAAAAAAAAAAAAAAAAAAAAAAAAAGCCAACTAACCAGTTGGGAAATTGTGAGTCTCGGCAGTAAAGACCACATGGCGTGTCACATTCTCTTTCACAACCAGAGGCCCAGGTGACAAACTGTCCACAGGTGTTAAGGCACTGACTGCATGCCCCTTTATGGCACTGGAATGAGACGAGAAAAAAAAAGCATTAATAGTTCTCATAATCTATAGCTGTTGCATGGTGAAAATGCCTCTGTAGCAAAATAATAACCATAATGTCCAAAACCACAATGTCCAAGGACCTGGATGGAATCTACCAAGTATCAGTGTGGCACAGGGCCCCACAGCAAAATGACTTCAGATAGAAGCATGTCCATACAAGACTGAAAGTGTGTGAATGAATTTATGTATAATGTAGAGGAAGAAAACAATCAATGAACTGGTGCGTAAAGCATGCATGTGTGTGGATAAATGTTCTACTGAAAAAAAAAAATGACAGCCATCTGCACAAGCAAAACTGAATACATTTTCTTTGGCCTCGGATGTCTTGCTCAGCTGTGATATAGGGTTTGATCATACTGATCTGGCATCAAAATGGTGAGCATTTACCTGTAGGTCACATATTATATTCATTTCAACATCTGGCTGACACAAGTTTGGTTTTTTTTTTTTTCCCAACCTAAAACATCTGTGTGTAAATAACAACGAAATCTAGAGCAATCCACGTGTCTTCACATCATGGATTAAACTGAACATGAACAGTTTCATTATTAACCAAGGAAACCATACTTTTCTCTTTTTTTTCTGTTTTGAATGTCATCAATCCATATTCTAAAGCATACTTTGGAGGCAAAAGAATATTCAGTCTAGACTTTCTTTTTCTTGTTTTTTTATGTCAAGCCAAATTGGCTAAAACAAAAGAATTTTTTTAAGTTAAGAAATAAACAAAAATTCAATTTTCATTCATCTAATATTCTAAACATGAAAATAGGGAAGATACAAGTACACTTCTACATAGTTACCTGCTGTTATCACTGAACTTGATGATGTTGTTACGTTTGCTATGCTGCTGGGTTGACATAATGGTAGCAAAGAGAGAATCAGGCACCTCTTTTTCGTCTATAATCATGCGGCCCTTAAAAAAACCAATGGCGGCTATGTTCACTGGAAAATAACATGCATGCTTGATGTAAATATGTACATATGCATAGTCATAGTAAGACACATTTGCATGCTAAACACTAAATCAATGAAATATTACTACTACCATAATAATATACTAACTATCATATAACACATTACCAGTAGAAACTACATAACACACATACGCATGCTAAACATTAAATCAATGAAACATTACTATTAACACAATATACTAACAATCATATAATACATTACCAGTAGAAACATATGTGAAACAAAGTAAGACATGAACTTGCCTCAGATGCAGTCTTGATCTTTGTTATTCTATGCCAGTATCAATGTATCATGACAAAAACAAAAAAGCACAACATACAGTTATCCATAAAAAAACAAACTTTTACCTGTTAGACTGAGCTAGATCAAAGCACTCAACACTGGTGGGATTGCGTTTTATTTTGTGAACAAACATTTGCGTGTAATAGTCGAGATCCCAGTCATCAAATGCCAATCCTGTCAAACGAAACATTCAAGATGGTATACAAAAAGCAAATGAAATACTATATAGTCAAAACAAATACACGGAACAAAATTAAAACATAAATGAATGATACTCATACATTTCTTTGTACATAAAAAAAATCTGAGTTCAACATCAGACAACTCATTTACATACAGTTGTATACACCAATATGTTATTGATGGTTACTTGTCTGTAAGGTACAGTGGCAATTACTATTTTTGTCAATTTCTGAAACCATAAGTTTTTGATACATGAGGCACACATTCACTTACTTCTTAATTTGGCAAATTTGTAACATTTCTGCATAGACTGACAGGTAAGTTTTGTGTGTAGTAGACAGAGAGAGAGAGACAGCAAGAGAAAGAGTGAAAGACAGAGTTAGTGTATGTGTATGTGTGTATGTGTGTGAGAGAGAGAGAAAGAGAGAGAGACAGCGCATGTGCGTGTGTGTGTGTGCATGTGCGTGTGCAGGTGTATGGGCGTTTATTTATGCGTGTGTGTGTGTGTGTGTAGTGCATGTATGTATATGTGTGTGTGTGTGTGTGCGTGCGTGTGTGTGTGTGTGCGTGTGTGTGTGTGTGTGTGTGTGTGTGAACTGAAAGTTGTGTAAATTTAACACATTTGATGCCATTGCATACTAAGGACATTTGCTTATACTGCACATTCTCCCCTCTCTGCCCCTTATCCACACATAACACACATACTCACAAACATACGTAACAAGCACAGGCACACACAAACGTAATGAAACTAAACTGATTTTCTGTCTGTAATAAGGCAGAACACAGACTCCTTGCACAGACAGGCCATGAAGGTCATTCCCACTGTCCGCTTGCCCACTCACCAAGTTCTTTGTTGGCCTGCTCGAGAGCCTTCCTTCCTTGACCCATCACATCTACCTCAAGCACCTTGTCGGTCACCACCTTCTGTTCAAAGGTCTGCAAGGGTTTGGTATAACAACACTGTGTCATACGATCATGCAGGGAGAGCACCACTCTCTCTTCCTCCTCAGCAGATACCTGTCTCCCATCTTTCAGAGTGATGAGAAAGCGGACTGAGCACTCCACTCTTCTCACGTTGTTGAGGCCAATGGACTGACAGATTGACACGCAGTTGGTGGAAAAGGCCGTGGAAAAGTTCAACCTGAAACACAGTGTGACCTTGAACATGTTCAACCTGAAACAGCATGACCTTGAATAGGGTCAAAGGATCCTATTATGTAAAGTGAATCTCATCACACATTTCTACTTCAGAAATTCTTGCTGAAAAATTCTTTTTGAAACAGGCTTTACAGACTGACATTAATCATTCTTTTCTGTAAGTGTGCCAACTATCCCTGTACTAAAACTACAACAAAAAATTAACAAGAAGTACAAATCAATCTACATGCCATTCCCTTATTTATGAGTTACTGAGCCTCGGTAGGAGTGAAGTTGTCAATAATGCAGCTTTATTTAATTTTGTCCCACTTTCCAGGTCATGCAAGACAGGAGCAATGTTCTGTCAGCGCTCCTACAGCAAGCTACAACATCACTGTTTCAAGTTTCATTCTGAATCAACATCAGCCATAACAATCAAACAATACAATCAACAACTATTAACCACAAAAGCATACATCATGGAACATCTGGCACCTCAGACGGTAATGTAACTCTCAAGTAGCACATGGTCAGACTTATCAAACAAAGATGACTACTGTACATTCATATGTGCCTACTCTGCACAGGAAAACTGGAAACAAAGATACAAACCTAAGGGCGAAGTCTGGTATCAGTCACTGATCCATATATACAAATTTGACTGACCCAACTTAGCAGCAGCAAAGTGCCTGCCTCATTTCCTGATTTTTCAGAAAACTCAGACCAGCTAAAATTCCTGTCTTCTTAATTCCCCTCCACCTCATTAGCAAGGACGTTATGATGGTACAGTTAGATGTCAAGCAGAGAAACATTATACAAAAAACATTTCTTGTTTACAAAACAGTGATGGGCTGACTACTATGACTCAATGTATGAGCCCATTTTAATGCTAATACCCACTTCCCAAAAAACTTTTTTCTTGTTTACAAACATGACAGTAATGACAATACTTCACTTCCCAAAAACTTATTTCCTGTGTACAAACATGACAGTCTGACTGCTATAAACCCATTCTAATGCCAACACTTCACTCCCCAAATCCTTCATTCTTGTTTACAAATGTAATGCGGTGACTTCTGTGAACCCCTTCTAATGCCGGTATATCATTCCCTTATGGTTCTCCATGACAGCCTTGTTTGCTAATTTTCATTTTGCCATTTCTGGTTATCATACCCAGTTCAGGCAATAGCATACAGTACAAAAATCATATTTGTATGGGAGAAATGACAGGCTGACTGACCGAACCCATTTTGCTGCGAGTGCCTGGTGTTTACAGGTCAAGATATGTTTCAAACAAAACGTTTGTATGTATCTTACAACAAGTCATTAATTTTCAAATCATTCCTCAACATTCATATATTTCATTTATGCAAATGTATGTCCACAATGTTAATTATGACAATGTTTGATAACTTAACACTGTTCAGGTGACTGGTGGTGTTTTTTTCATTTTGCACAATGATAACTAACCTTGGTCCGATTTCTATCAAGAGATGTTCAGATGAGGGCTGCAGACATGATTTGTCTGTAAGAAACTGCTCTTGGAATGGCACAGCAAGAACCCACTTCAGCCTCTCCACTTCCTCGCACATCAGACCTGCCCATTACAGTAACACACGCACACACACAGACCAGCTTTAGAAAGCTCAGTACAAAGATATCATAGACTCAATTAAAAAAAATAAGTTAATAATCAAAGTCTGCACCCACCATCCATATACCATTTGCTTATTTTCAGACTCTAACAATCACTCACTCATTCACACTCATACATTCTCTCTCTCATACATTCTCATCTCTCTCTCTCTCTCTCCCCCCCTCTCTTGTGACCGACCTTTGCCGAGCACTTCAACATAGAAGCAGAGTTCTGTTGTCAGTCCCTCCAAAACAGCATCACCCAACACAGCAGTGACTTTGGTCACAGCATTCTCCAACTGCTGCCTGTCAGACCAGGCTGGCGGTAGATACGCATCAGCTCAGGCATGATTTCACCAGTGCTATGCTTTCTAGATTACAAATGAGAAAGAGAGTAAGAAACTGAGATTATTTACAGAACTGTGACAAGAAGTCATCAATATGAACAGATTATCAAACTCACTGAATAGTGCACAGAAAACAACACTTTCTCATTTATTGCTTAGTTCAACAAAAACAAAGAGCTAGGTGTCACTAAAAATAAAATAAAACGAATCACAGAGTTATGTCAGAGAAAATACAGAAACACATGTACATATATCATTTACAAAATATACATGTTATAAAACCATAGCTTAAGTAATCAAATCCTGAAAAAGAATATCAGTGGTGAGTGTGCTAGCCATTCTGCTTGTTTGTGTGTTTTATACACAGTTTTTCAGAAGAAAATTGATTTAAACATGACTCAAACACAAATCAGTAAATTTGATTAAACAAAATACTTAAAAGACCTTATTAGCAAATTGTACTATAAGTGGATACCATGTGATTATGATATTACCTACAATGTTACAAAATAATCACCAGGCTATGTTAGTATTGCTAGAACAGAAATAGTAAAAGATTATAGATTGCAACTTAACACACAACAACAACAAAGTTTTTCATGACTTCGTGACCTAAAATCAGCTCTGCAAACCTGCAATGTTTCTGCTCCTGGCCTGGATGAGATCCACTATCAGCTCTTAAAACATCTCCCAGAAAGCTGTCTCCAGACCCTTCTGAAAGTCTTCAACCATATCTGGACCACAAGGTGTTTTCCACCATCCTGTCAGAAAGTCCTCATCATACCTATACCCAAACCTGGAAAAGATCTTTCAAACCAATCCAATACCGTGCGATAGCTTTGACCAGCTGTGTCTGCAAATGATGGAAAAAATGGTCAATGCTAGACCTATGTGGAAACTTGAAACCGACGGCCTTCTGAGGAAAGAACAGTGTGGTTTCTGCAAACATCGAACTACAGTGGACCATTTGATCCATCTGGAATCTACGCTTCAGAACGTTTTCTAAACAAACACATGCAGTGGCTATTTTCTTTGACTTGGAGAAGGCCTGTGATACCACCTGGAAATCTGGGATACTTCATGATCTCCATGATCTTGGTTTTTCGGGGTCATCTTCCACATATTCTTAATGAATCTCGACAACCTCGTTCTTCCAGCAAAGCTAACTCCTTCAACTTAGATACTTGAAAGAATTAATCATGTTTTTGGAGAGGAAGGGAAGGGGAAACGGCGGGAGGTTGGGTTGTTACAATAGATGGTGATTAGGCGATATCATCATTGCCTGATGAAACTGGTTGTTACATGGAAATATTACTTGCTTCTCCACATTTTTTTCTCTGTGTGTGTGTGTGTGTGTGTGTGTGTGTGTGTGTGTGTGTGTGTGTGTGTGTGTGTGTGTGCTTGTGTGTGCGTGAGTCTGAAAGTTACTTGCCTTGGAAACAAAAAAAAAAAAAAAAATCGAAACAGATGATGCACAGAATGGAAAACTTTTGGCAAAACTCAGTCAATTGTATTTTTTCCAAAAAGGGTACATTTCAAACTTTGTTGCCTATTTCGACTGAATTTTAGGTCTAACATCAGGTGGTCAACTGATGCTCCCCAGTCTGAAATGTCAAAACGCATTATATCTAAAAATTTTGTTGAGTGTATGGGTAGCCCTGAAACAAAATTGAACAAATAAAAAAAAACCAACATAAAAAACAGGGGTGGTAGATTTAATAGACGTGACTTTGCAGATGCCTGACCTATGCATTAACACAGCACAATGCTCGGGTGTGGATGCCTAGCTAATGTGGTAAGCATCACTACTATAGAACTCAGTGTGCATGTGTGTGTGCATGTGCATGTGCGTGTGTGAGCATGCATGCACATTTTCATGTGTGTGTGTATGCCTGTATCTGTGTGCATGCATATGTGCAGTTGTTATTTTGTGTGTGTGTGTGTGCTTGTGCATTCATGCACACTTGCATGCATGCAAACACCCGCAAATGCGAACGTAAGTAATCTATTACGATTTTTTTTTTTTTAAACACACACACACACAACATACTCACACACACGAGTGTGTGTGTGTGTGTGTGTGTGTGTGTGTGTGTGTGTGTGTATGCGCGCGCGTGTAAACCACCCCCAAGAACGAACATTCTCTCTTTCACAAGATGAAGATCCCATACTCCTAAGCACCGACACTGTCAGTGTCACGCAGTGATTATAATACAAACAGCCATAATTTTGGGATTGGCTGTTAGACGAGCCATTTTGAGAAACTCGTGAAATTAAATGCGATCACCAATCTTCTGACGGCTTTTCGTTGTTATCAGCGTTCAGGTCACGGAATGGACTGTGGCTTGCTATCATCCTCCACCCACGTGACGAACGCACCGTCTGCTTTTGCGTTGGGTTAGTAAAGCGTTCACCCACACTGGCACACCCACGTGTCTGCTTTAAGTTTAACCACAATCGTGACAACCAAAACACTTTTTTTTGCAACAGAGGTATCAAAATCTTCGTTTTTCATCATCCTTGCAACAAAAACTAATATCACCTCACTTTTCAAACTGTACTGATGTCCCTGACCTCTACAGCGTCGAATTTCTCGGACACACGTGAAACTGTCCGCAAACAACAGACGGCCAATCAAACCTGCCGCAAACGATTGTGACGTCATCGTATTTTCAGTCCATTTGAGGATATTGCCAAACTGCAAACACTTTCAACCACAGATTTTACCAAGTGGGAATATCACACCAAACAAAAAAGTGCTGTATACTAATACCAATTAACAAAACCAAAATCAGTACAGGTATGGACATTAAACCAGCATGTAACTGACAAATTTACAGCAAAGCCAGCCTTTCGCTGGCAACTGAAGCGGTTAGCAAAAACAACAACAACAAAAAGAAAGAAAAAACCGAAAAAAAAGATTGCCACTTGAATACAAAATATATTTTAGCTACTGCTTGTGAGAACGAGTCGAAATTTTAATGATTTTGTCGATGAGAAATCTGTGTACAATTGCTGGCAGCTGCCTGTTTTTTTTTTTTTTTTTTTTTTTTTTTTTTTTTGTTCTCGTTTCATATTGCGCTTACCTCTCCTCCTCCCCCACCCTCTCTCCCTCTTGCCCCTCAGCACTATCCTTGGAATCTTTCCAGCCCAGAGGCATTGCTTGCTTTAACTTCATCTGCTCCCCACTTGCCCCTTCCCAACTTTGGTGCCATTCCACTCTTTGGAATTCATATTCTTCCCCATTTGAACAAAGCAGATATAAACCTTGGAGAAGTTTGTGATTTATCCAATTTTCCAGATGACCCTCCATGGACTTTCTTCACTCCAGAGATCCGGTTTGATTTAGCCTCGTACCGTAGAGATTCCGTTAGTTCCCGGCAAACAAGTCCCCTTTTGCCGAGCTGTGTTCGAAGTTTCCATCCTTCAAAAGAATTTCCCTGACGGTTCCAAATCTGAGGAGGGAGTTGCCTCTGCTGTGCAGCAGACCCCCCCACCCCGGAAGTACCATACACATGAATTCCCACTGATAGCTCAATCTACACTGCTGAGCCGACAGCCTTGGTCCTGGCTCTTAAAATGGTCTGTAAATCCAAACTTAAAGATTTCCTCGTTTTATCAGATTCTCTTTCTGCTTTGGAGGCCATTGCCGGCCGTAATCTCAAGCACCATCAGCTGCTGAAAGTTTTTGAACTGTAGGCTACATCTCTCTGAAATCAAATGGATACAACATAATTTAGAAAGAGAGGGGGCTAGTTAGCGCAACATAGTTTTTGCTTGGGTTCCCAGCCATATGGGCATTCGAGGCAACGAGGTGGTGATCAACTTGCCAAGAGTGGTAAAAAGCTAAAGTTGAGCAGGTTGTCTATTCCCATACACTGATCTGAAACCCAAAATACAGTCTTATGTCAAAGACCTGGCAAGAGGAATGGAACTCGCAAACGAATAACAAATCGTACAAAATCCGTCCAAACCTGAAGGAGTTTTTTACCTTGTTCCCAAGGTGGCCGTAAAGACGAAAACAGTCTTGTGCAGTTTGCATACAGGCCACTCATTTTTACACCCGTTCTTATCTTTTAAAATGTGAAGAAGCTCCGTGGTGCATTCCATGTTATGTTCCACTCACAGTGAGACATGTTCTTTTAGAGTGTTAGGACTTGAACGACGTTTGACATAAACACTTTAAAGCAGACTTCATGAAACTATGTTCAGAGATGTCCCAACTGACGTGATCTTGAATTTCTGAAAGAGATTAACATTTTTCATCTAAGATTTTACGGAAGAAAGATTTTTAAGGAAGTTTCTGGTGCGTTTTTTTGAAGGTGTATTTTAAAAGATGTGTGTGAATGTTTGTTTTTGTTTGTTTTTTTGGACGACTTGCGAGTCTACTTCAACGTGGTGACATCCTGATATGGCCCTTTGTTGTCAGCTAGGCTACAAGCAACAGTACCTTTCCTTACCTCTCGCTGATCAATAAGCAGTGTCCAGGATGCTGTGATGTATAGTTTTAGTTTTGTTTTTTTTGTTTGTTTTTTTATCGATTTCTAAGTAAATTACATTACTGATCTCTTGCACCGGAAGGAACACGTTTCGATTGCTTCCAAGAATAAATGAATGATTGAATGAATGAATGAATGGTTTAATCAGAAGGCCATTGGCCAATTCTGATGGGGCCTCAATCAAAATGCAATTACAAACCATGCTCACACACAGTGTAAATACCTACCTACCAGTACAATGCAAAGTACTAGATTGAACATCTGGTTAATGATGACAGCAATTCCCGCAAAGGTTTTATACAAGTACAACGACAAGTTTTGCATCATTACAACGTTAGGGGATGAAAGTAAAAGGCACAACTTGAACATACTTGGATTCATGTAACATTTTCTTGGGATTAATTATTTTCTTAAATCACTGTAAGCTTGACACATAAGGACAATGCATTTCATCTTCTTCAGTAGATGAACATAGTGGACGTAACAGCTGTGACGCAGAGAGAGAGAGAGAGAGAGAGAGAGAGAGAGAGAGAGAGAGAGAGAGAGAGAGAGAGAGAGAGCGAACGAACGAACGAAATTTTTATTTTACCAGGGAATAATGAGGTAAGCAAAGTTTACATGCTTTTTTCCACCCCAGCCTGGGGGAAAACACAAAGAAAAGAAGAAGAGAAAAAAAAAAATTGCAAAACTGGAAGACATTATAGCAACTACAGGGAAAAAAATTTGAATACACAAATTCATAATTAAACGAGAGAGAGAGAGAGAGAGAGAGAGGAGAGAGAGAGAGAGAGGAGAGAGAGAGAGAGGAGAGAGAGGACGAATATGACGAAAGAGAAGTAATAATTCAAAACATGAAAACACACACATTACGAAAGAGATGAGCAGTAATAATTCAAAAACATGCTGACAAACAGAACAATTGCGAGTATGTTCGTAGCATGCGCGCAAGAGCCCACACAAAAAAAAGAGAGAGAGAGAGCGAGAGAGAGAGCAAGAGAGAGAGGAGAGAGAGGAAAACTCATCAAACGAATTCTCCCACCACCATAGACACACACTCATCAGAACCAGGATTCAAATCACAAATAGAATACAGGTAATGTAATGGTGTTTCGTTAAAAAAAAAAAAAAAAAAAAAAAAAAAAACTTACATCCATGCTTTACTGAGGGGAAAATGGCCATTTGACTCGGACTGGGGAAAAGGTACTTAGAAATCGAAAGTAAACAAGCCCGCATTTTAAAGATGTTTCCATAACGTCTTGTGGTAAGCCTTTTTGAAAGATGTCAAACTACAGCTGTTCTTAAGATGATCGGACAATTCATTTCAAAGTCTGGCACCCGAGTAAGTAAGGGAGGTCATGAAGAGATTGGTCCTAGGTCGTGGGGTGAAAATAGTACGTTTACTACGAATATCGTTTACAATGAATTTTCTATGGAGATAAGACGGCGTTAAATTATTTATATAATTTTGTACATAAAATTAGCTTTATTAAAGCGGCATTTAAACTCAAAGGGAAGAATACCTAAGTATTTGTAATCACTGGGTTGGAGGGACGATGATTTAAGCAGAATAAGTTTGAGAGAACGTCTGTATAAGCTCTTAAGAGGTCTTAAGGAGTTTTTACTTACCAAATCCCAGCAAGTTGAAGCATAGTCTATGTCCGGTTGAATGAATGCATGGAAAAATATCTTTCGAGAATGCTCATCAAGAAAATGCTTTATTCTATTTAGCTGAAACACTTTCGTGGATAGTTTTTTTTACAAAGTAAAGATATGTGGCTAGACCAAGATATGTTATTATCAAGTGTAAGACCTAACAATTTGTGCGATTCGACTTCTTCCAATGCTTTGTCATAAAATTTTAAGGCTTGGCAGGCTGGTTTTAAAGTTGTGTCTTTTTTTCTGTCTGGTGGCAACTAACATGAACTTTGACTTAAGAGGATGAAGAGCCATATGATTTGCTTCGGTCCAGCTGACTAATTTATCTAAATCATTCTGCATGTTGCAACACACTACTTCAGGGCTTTTATCTTTGTTATAAAGGGTAGTATCATCAGCAAACAGTTCAGTAGACGACGTTACGTGAAGTGGTAAAATCGTTAACATAAATAGAAAACAAAAATAGGACCTAAAATAGATCCTTGAGGAATACCATATTTTACAGTCATAAGAGGTGACATAATGGAATCCTGAAATACTGCTCGTCTTCTATTATTCAAAAAAGAGGAAAGGAGATTTTTACTGAGTCTGAGGTAAGTCCATATAAAATACATTTTCTTGATAAAAGATCATGATCAATGGTAACAAATGCTTTTGCAAAATCAACAAAGACAGCAGCAGTGAATAAGTCATTGTTTATGTTTAAATACCATTCTTCTATTAAGTTTGTAAGCATGGTGTGGCAGGAATGACTGGCTCTAAATCCACTCTGATTGGGGTGAAATAGATATTTGGTAAAATGTGAATGATGATTACATTTAATGTGTTTTCCAAAGGTTTGGATAAAGCAGATAATACATAAATCGGTCTACAATTGGATGGGTCCGAAAGATCACCAGACTTATGAATCGGCAGCACTTTGGCATCCTTAAATGCTTGTGGATAGCAACAATTTTCAAGACAGAGATTGTAAACATATGTAATGTGTTCCGAAATAATGGGTGCAGATATCTTCAAGATTTTGCTGTCAAGTCCATCCAAACCCCGTGAACGAGACTGTTTTAAAGATAATAGTTCTTTGAAAACTTCGTGCACACTAATGAATGGGAACTGAAGTTTTGAGTGGATGATTTTTGAATCACAAAAATGTTTTAACAACAACAGATCGTTTTTGACTGTGAGTTGTCTGTCGTAACAACTCTTTGGGCAACAGTTGTGAAATGTTTGTTCAGCTTTTCGGCAGAGAGATTATCACTACTAGGGGCTGTTGCTAATGACCTTTTTTCCCTGATAGTTGGTTTGTAGCTTTCCAAATTGATTTGGTGTCACTTTTAGATTTAATCAGGTCATTAAAATACTTTTTTTCTGAGCGCGTCGTTTCATTGCTGTTACTTTGTTTCGACGTTTCTTAAAGTCATCGTTTTTGCCAGTGGCTTGCAATAGTTTCTCGCGAGTCTGGATTTCGGCATCAATTTCTGCTTCATTCAGCCATGCTGGTTTTTCTGTGTATTTGACCCGCTTGGTTCTTAAGGGGGCATGTTTATCAAAAACGGACATTAAAATTGTATACCATACTGATAATGCTTTATCCGGGTCTGTATGTTGGTAAACCTCTGTAAAGTTTGCCATGCTCAAGTCAGACAGGAATTCTCCTCAATAAAGTTTCTATAGGAGCGAAACGATATACATTTATGACCACATCTGGGAATTTTTATACCTTTCTTTGACCAGGTTAAGCATACTGGGAAATGGTCGCTTAGGCCAAGGACTGGACAGAGAGAGAGAGAGAGAGAGAGAGAGAGAGAGAGAGAGAGAGAAGAAGAGAAGAGAAGGACAGAGTACTAAGGTCGAATGAGCAGAGGCAGTAACATAGAACACGGAGCAAACGGAGGCAAGATAGCTGTGTGACCGTGGTTTGAACAGTGACGTTCATGCTGAGGTATCTTCAAGGGAGACAAACGAAAGTGTGAATTCGCCAGTTGATGCTCTTGTCACAACGTTCCCTTGATCATTGTGGCAACGATGTATTTCGACGATGTGTTCTATGGACAGTCATCTGAAACAGTGACGGACTTCTACGTTTTTCTGAGAAATCGGCATAAAACAAACAACTAAGTTTTACGCACCTCTGAGGTTTTCACCATTATCATCTGCGGTTTCACTGTGTCGCACTTTGTACAATACTGGGAACAGCTTCACAAAAACGAAAAGACAGGCTCCGAATGCCAGATTTAGCCTAAAGGAAGAGCACCAAGTTCACTGACATAAAACCTCACTTTTTTTCCTGCCCGCCATTTATTGTGTGGTGACATTTGTGGTGCTACAATTATAGGCTAGGATCTGTATGTGAAAAAAGGCGTCAAGTCACAGTGATAAAAACAGCATCTGGTTAAAGCCAAATCGCGCTGTCAACAGAAGTGATATGCGACAATAATCGCAGCTGTGACGTCCTTGTTGCGTTATGTTCAAGTACACGTAAGAGTTACGTTTTCTGACATAATTCCCATGCTGATTATCGCCCGTGACGTTTTGAAAAAGATTCCCGCGCAAAATATGGGGCAGAGAGATCATTCGTGCATGTGAAATGCCAAATTTACAGAGTTCCCAGAAAACGCTTTGTAAGTGGCAGTCCTTTGACAGAAATGCGCAAAATCTGTCCATGGACATCATTTCCTTTCAGAAAGCTACCGTGTAAGTTTTATATATATATATATATATATATATATATATATATATATATAAACCTTTATCCAGCCATAGGAAAAGTATATTTCCTGAAATACTACCGTGTAATAATGTTTAATGTTTTTCGATTATTAAACTGCTCGTAATCATGGCCACGAATCGTTGGTTTTTTTTTTTTTTTTTTTTTTTTTTTTGGGGGGGGGGGGGGGGGGGGGGGGGTAAGGATTTTTACGACCAGTGAAATGCTAATATTGATGACCATGCGTGATTTCGTCATTTCCAACAGCTTTGAAAAAAAAATGTGAAAAAAAAATCATGCGAGGGAATGCATGACAAAAACATGCATAGTAATGCTGGCACACACACAGGCATAGATGCAAATTAAAACCGAGTCTCTTCACACACACACACGCGCGCGCGCGCACACACGCAAGCACGCACTGTCGCACACGCTTGTTCAAATGCATAGGCCTACACTCTCGCCCTCTCCTCTTTCTTTCACACATACAAACGCGCATGCGTGCGCGCACACACACAAATACAAAAAGCTCCCTCACTTAAATATCCTGTGCTAGTGAGCTTTTTCGTGTCGCTCTCTTTAAGAGGAGGAGGAGACAGAGAGGGTGGCAGGAGGGAAAGGGAGAGGGATGATTAAAGAGGCGGAATAATGGGGGTAGGGGTGGAGAGGCCCAAAGACAGAGGGAAGGGAAGACACGCGGTGAAGAGGAAGAGAGCACGCGGACAGGGGGGCAGAGGGTATACAGGGGGAGAAGGTGGTAGTGAAAGGTGGAAGGGTAGGAAGAGAGGTGGGGCAGAGGCCTAAGGGAGATGGGGGAGGGGAGGAGGGGAAGAATGACGGGGTAGTGTGGACGAGTGTGCCAGAGGAATGGGAAGGGGGGGGGGGGGGGAGGAGATCGACAAGGGAAAGGACAGGGCAAGGGGGGGGGGGGGGGCCGTGGAGGGCGGAAGGGAGAAATGGAGAGGAGGGGGAGGCAGCTACCACAATGCAACAATGAAGGTTTGTTGCTCTTTTTAAGTTAGTTGACTTGCACCAGCATGTCAGATACTTTGCTCATCATAATTTTTTTTAATGCTGTTTGGGGTGAAATGTGCGTGTGTGTGTATGCATACATGCACCCGCGTGTGCGTGCGTACGTGCACCCGCGTGTGCGCGGCGTATGTGTGTGCGTGTGCGCGCGTGCTCGATGCCGTTTCGACTCTTGCGATCCCGATATTTTAATTCACTCCCTTCTTTTTCCTGCTCTATTTTCCTCTCAATTCTCTCTCTCTTCTCCGTTACCTTCTACCGCGGGATCAACAGCGGCGGGTGGGTATGAAAGAGGGGAGGGAGGGACGTAACATTCTACAACATGGCGACGACATTCTATAGTCTTTCGATAAAAATGTTTATTTTGCCTCCATGTGCGTGAGAAATCGTACGGTGAGCGGGTCAGAAACCGACAATATTGCCAGAGAAATGTTAAAGGGAAAATGGTCGCCGAATTATTGCGGAATGGGGTCTGTAAACTAGGGGAAAACTTTTGTGATCGGAACACTGATAATGAATGTTCTCCTTGGGAAAATGCGCAGCATGCTTGTGATCCTTGTGGAAAACAAGACATCATCCTAATGAAAACAGTCGTGATCCTCAGTATTAACGACCTAGCCCCAGTTATGGGTAATATCCGTTTCCCTGGATAAGCACTTTTTAATCACCTTCTGAAGCTGGTATGCTCCCATAACCGATCCAGTACATTTCGGTTTGTTCAAAAAATAATAATGATACTTATATAGCGCCTATTCTCGGCTAGAGACAAGCTCTAAGCGCTTTACAATCAACACTCATTTTACACGACGGGCTGCCCACACCTGGGTAGTGCCGACTGAAGAGCTGCCAGCTGGCGCTTCATTCAGTCGTTTTCCCGTGTCATCCAGTCAGTTTCGTTCAATATCGATCACTCATTTTCCTTACTTCCTTCACTCTTTCCATTTCTCACACTCAGGGTGCATGCTATGTGTAACGTGTCATCCATACCAACGGCCAAAATGCTACTCTTCCGGATGTTGGCGATGGGATTTTACGTGTGTTCAAGATGTTATGCGTGCGTTCACACACGAACCTCGGTTTATAGTCTCATTCGAAAGACTATAAAACGTGCACAGAGGTGTATTAATTATCGATCCTTTCAGAAATTTGGCAACGGAGCTATCCAATAGTTTTTGTACAGAGAGTAATACAGAAATTGGCATATGTATGTATTTTGTGTATTTGTATATGGAGAGGAGATAAGAGAGAGAGAGAGAGAGAGAGAGAGAGAGAGAGAGAGAGAGAGAGAGAGAGAGAGAGAGAGAGAGAGAGAGAGAGAGAGCGGAGCGGGATGGAAGAAGAGATACAAATCAGCACTTGCATGCAAGCACACGTACATGCACACCCCCAACTCATCCATCTTTCTATTAATGAACGTCTCAATAACATAGTTACACATCTACCATCCATCACAATATTGTTAATACTGCATTGTTTGCCATGCCGTAACGATGACAGGCAGCAACACAACCCATTTATCTACACACACACATAGATCGGTAGATAGATCGATCGATCGATCGACAGAATGATTTCGCATTTAAGACACAAGATTTCATTTTCCCATCCATTTTGCTTACACCCTAGCCGATCTTAGGGGGTCATATCAGGGCTGTCACAAGTCCAAACTGATGCCATAACAACAATCTTAAAAAAAAAAGAAAACGTGCCCATTAAAATGTCACTCCACACATGCTGAAAACGGATGGATTACTACAGGATCTATGTAACACAAAATGCTAAACATACACACGCACACACACACACACACACACGTGCATACACATGCGCGCGCGCGCGCGCACATATACACACGCACACTACACACGCACGCAAAATGCTGATAACAGCAAGAACGTTCGATTTGGCTATTTGAAGCCTTTCACTGTTCTCGGAACAAGGCTTCCTGTCTTCTGTCCCTTGCCGTTGTGAAAGCATCGAGTTCCTGCAGTGGGTTGGTCCAGCAGAAGTCGCCATTCTTCCTGCATTCCATGAGAACGGATTGTCTGGGAGTCTGAAGTAACGCTGTGAAGTCGGGAAGACGAGCTCGGTAGCCCTTGGTGAGGATGGAGGTGGCTGTGGAAGATGTAGTGCGAAAGCTCATGGCTGACTAGTAGCGATTCTCGCACACAGACCACTGTCCTTTATGACCTGCCACAAACAAAACCACGGACTACATTCTGACCAAGAAGCCGCCGCTAAATCCTGACAAAGAATAATTAGTAGAAACTAATGCCTAAGAATGATGTTCATACACGCCGAGAATAAAGAAGACAGTACAGTTTATGAAAAAGGTGGTACTAAACCTGGGAAAGAGAAGACGTAAACAAGGCCAAAGCCTTACAAAAGACATTAACCTCATGAAACAAAGACCAACTTTCTGAAAGACTACATTAAACAATGTGAAAGGAGAACACTCAGCTCTATGAAAGACTACATTAAACAATGTGAAAGGAGAACACTCAGCTCTAAAAAAAGAAACCGACACTAACTCTTTTGACAAAAAGGTTTATATGCCCTATGGTGAGGTGAGGTAATACTGCCAAAAGCCAGCAAAGGGCCATGTCAGGGATGTCACCGCGATAAAGTTAACTCTTAAGTCATTACACCAAAAAATCAGGGACAAAGCCCTTTAAAATACACCTTCTAAAACCGCACCGAAGTTTTATTAAAAGTCTTTCTTCTGTAAAATCTTAGATCAAAAGAAAAATGTTAATCTCTTTCAGAAATTCAAAGATCACATCAGGTAGGAAATCTCTGAACAAGGTTTTCATCGAGTCTGATGTCAAATGTTTATGTTTACATCATGCAAATTCCAAAACTTTATAAGATCATGTGTCACTGTGAGTGGTTCATGACATGGAATGCACCACAGAGCTTCTTCACCTTTAAAAGGATAAGACTGGGTGTAAAAACGAGTGGCTTGTATGCAAACAGCACAAGACTTTCGTCTTTACGGCCGCCTCAGGAGCATGGTAAAAACTCTCAGGTTTGGACGGATTTTATATAGTTTCCTATCCGTCTGCAAGTTCCATACCTCTTGCCAGGGGTCTTTGATGTACGCCTGGGATTTGGCTTTCATATTAGTTTGAAGGATAGACAATCTGCTTATCTTTCCTTGTGGCACTCTTGGCAAGTTGATCAACCAACCCGTTGCCTCAAATGCCCGCATGGCTGGGAACCCAAGCAAAAAACGGTTATATCCATCTCATTTCAGAGAGGTGTACAGTTCGAATAACTTCAGTTGTGGGTGCTTGAGGTTACGGCTGGCAATGGCCTCCAAAGCAACAAGTGAGTTCGACAAAATGACTATATCTGTTTTCATTTAGAGACTATTTCAGGAGCCAGGACCAAGACTATCAACTCAGCAGTGTAGATGGAGCTGCCAATGGGAATGTGTTTAGATCATCTCTGAGAAGGACCTGTTGCACAATACACAGTTGAGGCAACTCCCTCTGTGAAAATTCTTCCGAAGGATGGAAACTTGGAACACGGTTCGGCGAAAAGGATTTGTACGCCACGGAGCTAGAGCTATTTTTACGGTACGACGCTAAATCAAACCAGATCGCGGGAATGGAGGAAGTCCATGGTGGGTCATCACGAAAATTGGATAAATCACACATGGCTCAAAGGTCTATATCTGCATTGTTCTAATGAGGAAGCATACGAATTCCCAAGGGTGCATGGAATTGGAATGGTTGTCGAATTTCGTTTGGAACTTTGGGTCAAAAAACACACAGTACAGGGTTTCGGGGTTCAGAAAGGAGATTCAAAGTGTAGTTTACATTAAGTTTCAGCTAACGGTTCGAGAAGGATGGTTTTCCTCACTCAGTATACATGTTATAAACAGGCGTGGTGCGGAATGCATCGAAGCCCTTGATGGTGGATGGGACCTAGACTTTTCAGGTAGGATGGTCTGTCCGAGCCTTCTTAGACTACGCATTCATAGTCCAATTTGATTCGGGTCAGAGCCCTGTAAAAATGGCGAAGAGTTTTTCTTATCAGCGTCCCAATCCGTGTGTGTTGGAACTCTCGAGTGTTCAGTGCTTTCAGACACGCAGTTTTTAAGTGTTGGATACGACATTTAAAGTTCAGTTTTGGATTAAATAAAAAACACACCAGAAAATTTGGCCTTATTTCACAGCTGGAATGGTGGAGAACTGACGAATATTGTGAAAATGAATACACTGTGCTTTGGTGCTTGAAAAGGTAAAAACCCGTTTTCCTCAGCCCACTATCGAATCTTATCCACACGAAGTTGGAGTCGACGCTGTACGCTGGCATAAGAGGCCCCAACTGCATAGAGTGCGAAGTCATGAACAAAAACGGAGGACTCGGAACCCCACTTTACTTAATCGACAATGTCGTTAATTTTGATACTGAACAGAGCTGGAGGGAAATGCTCCCTTCAGGTACACACAACTCCTGCCCATGGATGTCCGACAGCGTGGTGCCAATACGGACCTGGAACTGCCGATCAGCCATCAAGTTTTAAAGAAATAGGCATATGACCTCGTAAACCGAGTTTATGAAGGTCTGTAAGAATTCTAGATTTCCATGTGGTATCATACGCTTTTTCCAGATCAAGAAAGAAAGCAACCACAATGTTGTCATTATGTTTATTAATGAACACGTTGAAGATAGTTTCCAGACGGACTAAATCGTCAACGGTCGAGTATTTTTTCCGGAATCTGCGCTGTTCATTGGCCAAAAGGCCATCGGTTTCCAGCTTATACATTAGACGGGAGTTGACTATCTCTTCCATTTGCTTGCAGAGGCAGCATGTCAGAGCTATCAGATGATAGTTTGAAGGGTTGGTAAGGCTTTTACAGGCTTAGGAATCGGAATGGTCATGGCTTTTCACCACACACGTCCTCCCCAGAACAGCTAATTCTGACGTGCCCAATTTTCTGGTACTTGGAGCACCGCATCGTTGACGAAAACGGAATAGAAAGTTGAATGCACACATTAGAATAACCCACTTTGATGACTTAATGCTATGAAGGGGTACAGAATGTCAGAAAGCAGATGTTGGTGGGCACTCTCTTCTCTTCCTTTGCAAACTGTAACCCGACGCACGTTAATTACACCTTGGGATGCAAGTTCAGTTTTTATCTCCGTCTCCAAGACGCGCCTCCAAGAACCGAGCATCTAACGACGCCCTTGGACGCACTCAACCGTTTCTGGGGAATAACCCGGTTCCCTCTACTAGTTTTATGGAACTTTGCAGCCGTTTCGACAAGCCCTATGAGCTAAGGCATTAAGACCTATTAAAACAAGACAATAAGCCGATAAAGGAAATCCATAACTGTAAGAAACGAGAACACTGAAACTTTTGACAGGCAGCTCCAACATCTATGGGGTGAAAACACTACAACTTTTAAAAAGGGGAAATCTAACCACATAGAACGCCTACACTAGCCACTTAAAAAGGACACAAAATCCTATGAAAGAACACTAAAGAAGAGGATACCAAAAATGCTATCACAGGAGGTCGAGAATACTTGCACTATTCAAAAGGTGACCACCAGCTCAAGCAAAAGTAGGAATGCAAAATTGCCTTGATTTGTTTGTACTTGTTTTTGGCGGACTTACTGAAGAATTTGAAACAAAGAATTATTTTCAAAATTTAAGCCCTACGAGAGGATTTACATGCTGAGGGATTACAGTGTCAGGTTTTCTGGGGATGACAGACGCTCAGGTCAGGAGTACCAGGTGCGCACTAGGAAATATTTCAGAAGAGGATTAAAGACTTTCTCAAGAGCTCTGCAGCCCGAACCAAAATAATCTGAAAGCATGCGTCCATGCTCCAGATCCCTGATTCACAATCCCTGCTCCATAGCTCGAGTCGGCCTTTCATACCTTTCCGAAAATACTCCCTCCGGTACTCCCCTGTTTTGTATCCTCGTTCCCCAGAACACCGACATAGAGAGCTGTCCTATCTTCTTGGCCAAATGAAAAATAGACACCGAAACCTAGAAAATAGACTACGCCCCAAGACAGAAGCCACATAAATATGTGAATGAAGGAAATATTGAAACAAGGAAAGAATGCTCTAAAGCCTGTTAAGGAAGAAAACATTATAACTAACTAGTTAAAAGATGGCATAAACCCTTTGTGTGGAGAAAGCACCGAATCTGGAAAAAGACGAACTTGTGAACGAAAAGACCCCAAATTCTTAGGGGGGGGGAACGAAACAACAAAAAATACCAAACCATCTAAAAGGTAGGGCAAGGTTGCTTACAACGCAGCCGACCGCAAAGTGCCATATCTGGGCTGTCACTGCGTTCAAGCCCATTCACACAGCCATTTGAAATGCACCTTCTAAAAACACACCCGGAAATTTAAATCTGTCTTCTGTAAAATCACAGATCAAATGAAAACTGCTGATCTCTTTTCAAATGAAAACTGCTGATCTCTTTTTATATCAGGTGAGACATCTCTGAACAAGGTTTTCATGGAGTCTGCTGTAAAATGCTTACTTTTCACATTATTCAAGTCTTAACACTCTGAAATAATAATTCACTGTAAAAGGTACGTAACATGGAATGCACCATGGAGCTTCTTCACTCTTTAAAAAAGACGAACTACTTACAAACGAATGGCCAGCGTGCAACCGGCATAAAACCGTTTCTTCCTTACGACCACCAGAGTTAGATGAGAAGAACACTTTGATTTGGACGATCTGGAAAAGTTGTTATTCTGTGTCTTTCAGTCCTCCTGTCAGGTCTCGGATATAAACATTACCCTTTGCTTTTCAAAGCTGAGTAGGGGATAGGCATGTTGGACAGTGTCTTCGTTGTGGCATCCTGGCTGAACGATCGCCGTTTCGTTTCCCCGAATGCCACATGATGATCAGGAACCAAGTTAGAACAATGTTGTGACCTTTTGCTTTCAGAGAGTAAAAATTTCAGAAGAGTCTAAAGTTCAGTATAATGGTAGTCACGGACAGCTATGACCTCCAAAGCTGACAGTGGCTCAGTCAAAATAAGAATGTCCTTGTTTATAGATTGAGAAATTATCTTCAGCGCTAGAAGCAAAGCCGTTCATTTCAGCGGAATAAACAGAACTATCTGACGAAATATGCTTCGATATTTGAGGAGGAACACCTGGGCAATAGGCCACACAAGCCACTCCATCATCGGACTTTGAACCATCAGTAAACATTTTCTGAAAGGATGGGAATTTTGTACTGAGATCGGCAACCAATGCCTTGGATGCCCGACGATTGGTGAATTCTTTGCGAAAGCTGAAACATCAAAACGTGTTTCTGACGTGGAAAAGGTGCATGGAGGCTTATCTGGAAATATGGAAAGGTCAGACAACTCGTAGATCAAGACCAGCATTCTGCGCATAGGGTTGCATACGAAGACCAAACTGAGGAATAGTTTGGATTTTCTTCAAATTTACTTTGAAAACGAGTTAAAACGGTCATAAGCAGGCTTTTCCATTCAGAGAACAAATCTGAGACAGTAATCTATGGATGGTAACGGCCTGCGATTGGATAATGAGGGTTCACCTGCCTCTGCATGCAGGATGTATACAGAGGTGGCGTGGAACGCTCCGAGACAGAGACGAAGCACTGGATGCTGGATAGGATCCAAGAGTTTTCACACTAGAGTTTCACAGAGCCGTACACAACACATCCATAATCCAATTTAGAACGGACCAAGGCTCCGTGTAGGTGCAGCAAAGTATTCTTGTCAGCGTCCCTGTCAGCGTGTGCTATGACCCGCTGAATGTTCAAAGCTTTCTGGCAAGTTTTCAAGCGATTGATGCGATGAAGGAAGCTGAGCTTTTGATCGAAACCAACTCCCAGAAATTGGCCTCCTTTACAGGTGGAGTGGGAGATTTCCCCATTTTGGATTTCGGGATCAGTAAAGAACTGTACAA
>JADBJO010008959.1:5000-25000 GCA_016801955.1 Conus betulinus | reverse complement strand
GCTAGAAATACGCACAAAAGAGAAAACGCTGAATTATGTAAATCAAGAACACAAACCCAAACAAAGATAACGCCAAGCCCATTAATGGAGACAAAAGAACTGAAAAACGACAAACGCTGGAGGAAGAGGACACTGAATCCTCAGGATATGAAGGCAAACCATTTGAAAAGCACACGGTGAACCTCTCCACAGAACCAGACATTAAACTCTTTAAAAAACAAGATTCTAGGTCCAGGAAACAACAAAAATAGGACAAAACTTGGGGCTGTGCTGGAAAAATGCAGGAGAATGAATAAGAAAAAAGAGAAAAAGATGCAAGTACAAGACCATCGCGCCAACTAGTTATCCTAGTGCTAGGCTGCATTCTTCGAGTTCACTCGTCCTGGTCTCCGTTGTCCACGGCCTTTGGTGCAGTTCTTTGCCCCTGTTGATGTAAACAAGTATTTTTAAACAAATGCTCACAATCCCTACACTTGTAAAACAAAAAACATTAGAGTACATATGTGTCTGTAGTGTGGGAGGGGGTGGGGGTGGTGGGGGGTGGTGGGTGGTGTTTGTGGGGAGAGTGTGTGTGCGAGTGTGTGTGTGTGTGTGTGTGTGTGTGTGTGTGTGCATTTACTTAAGAATCTTACACGCTCTCTCCTTCCATCAGGTTTAGCATCCCCCTTTCGCATGGTTTACAATAATCTTCCATCATGCCTTATTTCTTCATCTCTCAACCGCAATGAAAATCTGATTTCTGCACCGTTACTGAAATCAATATAAGAATTTTCTAATTATTCCCCTCCCCCTTTTTCCCTCTGTTCCTATTGTTCCAGAACAAGAGTTTGAAGTCTATGTTCTGTCAGTTTAGTGAAAAAAAATTTTCCTCGGCATCAAGTTACCAAAGAACTGACAACCAAGTTCCCTGCAACAGACTAGTCGGACTGTAGATTAAAATCGGGCAGAAAAAAGCCGCAAGGCACGGAGAGGTGGTTTGGGGGAATGCAGGGATGAAGGAAGGAGGGAGGGGACAGACAGACATCCACTCCACAACGCATAACAAAGGCGGAGATTGGTCTACAAGAAACCATTGGAAAAAAAAAAAAAAAAGCAAAAACCCTACAAAAGTCCTCAAATCATACAAATCATTGTAACTACACCTATCTGGCTACCTACCTGCCTATTTATTATCTGCCTTGCAAGAACAAAACTTACCAGTTAAATACCAACATAGCAACTGCTTCAAAGTACAAATTTGCACTTACACCATCGCTAGATGTCTTTATAGCGCTTGGGTGGTGGTGTCATGTGAATCCCTTCCCGAGACGTGTATGTTCTTGGTGAGGATGGCAATTGTCGTGGAAGACGTTACACAATGGTTCTGTGATAGGCTGATACCAATTCTCGGGGAGTGGTCACTCTTTATGGCCTGCTGAAAGAAAGCCTTAGATTAAATTCTGAAGAAGAGGTCACCAAACCATGAGAAAGAATAAAGTATATCAACGAAAGAAGACACCAAAGCCTTTAGTTTAAAAACAGCGAAATCAAATAGGACACTAATATCACGAAAGAAAACTAAATCCTGTGAATGAAGAGGCTAAAACTCCTTGATAATTTAATTACATTCATCCCAAGAAAAAGCTTTAACTCTAACAGTTTGGTAGAAGATAACGCTAAATTATGCTAACGGGGGATGCTAAACCCGATGGAAGAAGAGGGAAATAAACCTTATGACAAGTCGCTATTTGCTCTATGGAGGGAACACTTTGAAACACGAAACAGTGCAATAACCCTATATAGGAACGACCATAAATACCTTAAGAAAGGGACACCAACCATTAAGAGAGAAGGGCATTTATCACACTTGATGATGATGGCATCCGTCTGTTTTGAGACGATGGTGTTGCGCCATGGATCAGTCAGACGTGGAGTTGCAGCGTCTGCTGTAGCTGAAGAGCCAGATCATCGAGTGGCAGACTCTGTTGCAGTTGCTGCTGGTGAAGTCTCGGTCATGAGTGTCTGTTGGTGCCGATGCGATCCTTTGCCGTCAAGGCGCCTCCATTCTTCTCACTGGGCCTCTCTCCTCTGGTCTGCTTGCTTGATGCGGCCTTGATGAACCCCCAGCTGACCCGGTCTAAAGATGCTGTCTCCAAGTCTGCTGGTCAAGGCTGCCTGCCCTCAGGTCACGCTTAGTTCTGTAGCGGAGGGGAGGGGGCCCGTTCTGTGGGTCTGGAGCATGTGGCCAGCTCGCCATACAGCATGTCCTTTGGGATGCGACCGTGGAACATGCGACTGACGGGACCAAGCCAGCACAGGGTGTATCTGCGTCAGCACAGCGAACATGCTAAGCATCCTGCCTGGGCCAGGACGTCCGTGTTAGTGATGCGGTCCTGCCAAGTAATGCCCAGGGGTCTTCTGAGGCAGCACATATGAAAGTGTTCAATCTGCATTCTTGTCGAGAATACAGCGTCTATGCTTCGCTTCCGTAGAGAAGAGTGCTCACAGCACGCAGGATTGGTGCACTTTTATCTTGGTGTTTGACGTTAGCTTGGTGTTGTCCCACTCTCTCTTCGCTAGACGGGCCATCGCTGCTGCTTGCCGATCCGCACGTTCAGCTCTGTGTCCAAAGACAGGTTGCTGGAGATGTTGGAGCCCAGTTAAACCCAGGTCACCGACGTCCTGGTCCATGGTGTTTTTTTTCCATGCCGATATAGAGGCCGAACTGGTGCAAGCATCGGCGAAGCAGGTGATGAGCCGTTTAGCGATTCCTCGGTGTGGGGCGGTGTCGTCTGTGAAGAGCATCTCCCCGATGAGAACTTTCTGCACCTTCGTCTTTACTCGGAGGCGTGAGAAAGGTCGCGGTTGTCTAGTAGCGATTCTCGCAGACAGACTATCCTTTTATGACCTGCCACAAACAAAACCGCGGATTACATTCTGACCAAGAATTCGCCGCAAAATACTGACAAAGAATACAGTAACGCATAATTAGAAACTAATGCCTAAGAATGACGTTCATACACGCCGAGAATAAAGAGGACAGTACAGTCTATGAAAAGAGAAGATACTAAACCTGGGAAAGAGAAGACGTAAACAAGGCCAAAGCCTTACAAAAGACATCAACCTCATGAAACAAAGACCAACATTCTGAAAGATTAAACTAAACAATATGAAAGGATAACACTTAGCTCTAAAAAAAAGAAACTGACACTAACCCTTTTGACAAAAAGGTTTATATGCCCTATGGCGAGGTAAGGTCATGTTGCCAAAAGCCAGCAAAGGGCCATGTCAGGGATGTCACCACGATAGAGTTAACTCTTAAGTCATTACATCAAAAAAAAGTCAGTGACACAATCCTTTATAAATACACCTTCTAAAAACGCACCAGATGTTTTGTTAAAAATCTCTTTTTCTGTAAAATCTTAGATCAGATGAAAAATGTTAATGTATTGCAAGTTCCAACACTTTAAAAGAATATATTTCACTGAGAGTGGTTCATGACATGGAATGCACCACAGAGCTTCTTCACCTTTAAAGGATAAGAATGGGTGTAAAACGAGTGGCTTGTATGCAAACACAGCACACGACTTTTTCTTTACGGCCGTTTCAGTAACATGGTAAAAACTCAAGTTTGGGCGGATTTTAAATAGTTTCTTACCCGTCTGCAAGTTCCATACCTCTTGCCAGGGGTCTTTGACGTAAGCCTCGGATTTAGGTTTCAAATCAGTTTGAGAGATAGACAATCTGTTCATCTCTTTCCTTGTGGCACTCTTGGCAAGTTGATCAACCGATTCGTTGCCTTAAATGACCGCATGGCTGGGAACCCAAGCAAAAACGGTTATATCCATCTCATTTCACAGAGGTGTACAGTTCGAATAATGTCATCAGTTGTGGGTGCTTGAGATTACGGCTGGCAATGGCCTCCAAAGCAACAAGTGAGTTCGACAAAATGAGTATATCTGTTTTCATTTAGAGACTATTTCAGGAGCCATGACCAAGGCTGTCAACTCAGTGTAGATGGAGATGCCAATGGGAATGTGGTAGATCATCTCTGAGGACCTGTTGCACAATACACAGTTGAGGCAACTCCCTCCTCAGATTTGGAACGTCTGGGAAAATTCTTCCGAAAGATGGAAACTTCGAACACGATTCGGCGAAAAGGACTTGTACGCCACGAAGCTAGTGCTATCTTTACGGTATGAGACTAAAACCGGATCGCGGGAATGGAGGAAGTCCATGGTGGGTCATCCGAAAATGGGGATAAATCACACATGGCTCAAAGGTCTATATCTGCACTGTTCAAATGAGGAAGCGTACGAATTCCCAGGGTGCATGGAACTGGAATGGTTGTCGAATTTCGTTTGGAACTTTGGGTCAAAAACACAGTCAGGTACAGGTTTTGGGGTTCAGAAAAGAGATCCAAAGTGTAGTTTACGGTAAGTTTCAGCTAACGGTTCGAGAAGGTTGGTTTTCCTGCCTCAGCATACATGTATAAAACAGGCGTGGTGCAGAATGTATCGAAGCCCTTGATAGTGATGGGACCTATACTTTTCAGCTAGGATGGTCTGGCCGAGCCTTAGACTGCACATCTATAGTCCAGTTTAGAGCGGATCAGAGCCCTGTAAAAAATGGTGTGAAGAGTTTTCTTATCAGCGCCTCAATCCGTGCGTGTTAGAACTCTTGAGTGTACAGTGCTTTCAGACAAACAGTTTTTAGGTGCTGGATATGACATTTAAAGTTCACTTTTGGATTAAAAAAAACGCCTAGAAATTTGGCTTATTTCACAGCTGGAATGGTGGAGAACTGACGAATATTGTGAAAATGAATACACTGTGTTTTGGTGCTTGAAAAGATAAACCTGTTTTCCTCAGCCCGCTATCGAATCTTATCCACACGAAGTTGGAGTCGACGCTGTACGCTGGCATAAGAGGCTCCAACTGCATCGAGTGCGAAGTCATCAACAAATGGAGAGGACTCGGAACCCCACTTTACTTAATCGACAATGCCATTAATTTTGATACTGAACAGAGCTGGAGGGAAATGCTCCTTCAGGTGCACACAACTCCTGCCCGTGGATGTCCGACAGCGTGGTGCCAATACGGACCTGGAACTGCCGATCAGCCATCAAGTTTTAAAGAAATAGGCATATGACCTCGTAAACCGAGTTTATGAAGGTCTGTAAGAATTCCAGTTTTTCCATGTGGTATCATATGCTTTTTCCAGATTAAGAAAGATAGCAACCACAATGTTGTCATTAGGTTTATTAATGAACACGTTGCAGATGGTTTCCAGATGGACTAAACTGTCAACGGTCGAGTTGTTTTTTCTGGAATCAGCACCGTTCACTGGCCAAAAGGCCGTCGGTTTCCAGCTTAAACATCAGACGGGAGTTGACTATCTTTTCCATTTGCTTGCGGAGGCAACTTGTCAGAGCTATCAGATGATAGTTTGAAGGGTTGGTAAGGCTTTTCCAGGCTTAGGAATCGGACTTACGGCTTTTCACCACACACGTCCTCCCCCAGAACAGCTAATTCTGACCTGCCCAATGTTCTGGAAGCACCGCATCGGAGACAAAGACGGAATATAAAGTTAACTGCGCACATTAGAATAACCCACTTTGATAACTTAGTGCAATGAATGGGTACAGAATGTCAGAAAGCGGATGTTGGTGGGCACTCACTCTCTTCCTTTGCAACCTGTAATCCGACGCACGTTAATTACACCTTGGGACGCAAGTTCGGCTTTTATCTCAGTCTCCAAGATGCCTACAAGGTCTGGGCATTTAATGACTCCCTTGGACGTACTCAACCGTTTCTGGGGAATAACCCCTGCTCCCTCTACTAGTTTTATGGAATTCTGCAGCCGTTTCGACAAGCCCTATGAGTAAGGCACTAAGACCTATTAAAACAAGATAATAAACCGATAAAAGAAATCCATAACTGTAAGAAACGAACACACTGAAACTTTTGAAAGGAAGCTGCTACATCTACAGAGTGAAAACACAACTTTTAAAAAGGGGGAAATTTAACCACATAGAACGCCTACACTAGCAACTTAAAAAAGGACACTAAATCCTATGAAATAACACTAAAGGAGAGAATACCAAAAATGCTATCACAGGAGGTCGAGAATACTTGCACTATTCAAAAGGTGACCACCAGCTCAAGCTTAAATAGGAACGTAAAATTGTCTAGATTTCTTTGTCCTTCTTTGGGCGGACTCACTGAAGAATTTGGAATAAAGAATTATTTTCAAAATTTAAGCCCTACGATAGGATTTACATGCTGAGTGATTACAGTGTCAGGTTTCTGGGGATGACAGGACGCTCAGGTCAGGAGTACCAGGTGCGCACTAGGAAATATTTCAGAAGAGGATTAAAGACTTTCTCAAGAGCTCTGCAGCCCGAACCAAAATAATCTGAAAGCATGCGTCCATGCTCCAAATCCCTTGATTCACAATCCCTGCTCCACAGCTCGAGTCAGCCTTTAGTGCCTTTCAGAAAATACTCCCTCTGGTACTCCCCCGTTTTGTATCCTCATTCCCCAGAACACTGACATAGAAAACTGTCCAATCTTCTTCGCCAGATTGAAAATAGACACCGAAACCTAGAAAAGTCTAAGCCACAAGACAGAAGCCACATGAATATGTGAATGAAGGAGATACTGAAGCAAGGAAAGAATGCTCTAAAACCTGTGAAGGAAGAAACCACTATAGCTAGGTAAAGATGACATTAAACCTTTATATGGTGAAGGCACCGAACCTGGAAAAAAGACGACGAACCTGTGAACGGAAAGACCCCTAATTCTTTGGGGGAAAAAAAAATCTACAAGGTAAGATGACGTTGCTTACAACCATCCGACCGCAAAGTGCCGTATCAGGGCCATCACTGCGTTGAAGTCATTCACACAGCCTTTTAAATACACCTAAAAACTCATCGAAAAAATAAAAAAACCTTTCTTCTGTAAAATCATAGATCAAATGAAAAAATGTTGATCTCTTTTTACTTCATCTTTGAACAAGGTTTTCATGGAATCTGCTGTAAAATGCTTACGCCTCACATTATTCAAGTCTTAACTCTCTAAAATAATGTTTCACTGTGAAAAGTACGTAACATAGAATGCACCATAGAGCTTCTTCACTCTTTAAAGAGACGAACGAGTTACTCACGAATGGCCAGCGCTAGCATAAAACTGTTTCTTTCTTGCGACCACCAGAGTTAGAGAGGAACACTTAGATTTGATGGATCTGGAAAATTTTGTTATTCATCTGTGTCTTTCAGTCCTCCTGCCAGAGGTCTCTGATATAAACATTACCCTTTGCTTTCAAATCTGGTAGGGGATAGGCATGCTGTACAGTGTCTTCGTTGTGGCATTCCTGGCCAAACGATCGCCGTTTCGTTTCCCGAATGCCAACATGACCAGGAACCTAAGTTAGAACAATGTTGTGACCTTTCGCTTTCAAAAGAGGTAAAAAGTTCAAAAGAGTCTAAAAGTTCAGTGTGATGGAGGTTACGGCCAGCTATGACCTCCTGTGAATCGGTCAAAATAAGAATGTCCTTGTTATAGAGATTGAGAAATTATCTTCAGCGCTAGAACCAAAGCCGTTAATTTCAGCTGAGTAACCACAACTATCTGACAGAATATGCTTCGATAATATTTGAGAAGGAATACCTGGGCAACAGGTCACACAAAACCACTCCATCATCGGACTTTGAACCATCAGTAACATTTTCTAAAAGGATGTGAATTTGTACAGAGATCGACAACCAAGGCCTTGTATGCCTGACAATTTGTGAATTCTTTGCGAAAGCAGAAACATTTCTGATGTGGAAAAAGGTGCATGGAGGCTTATCTGGAAATATGGAGAAGTCAGACACCACTCATATATAATGACACACATTCTGCGCATGGGGTCGCATACGAGGAATACAGATGGGATTTTCTTCACATTTACAATTTACTTTGAAAATGAGGATTTAAAATAGTCACAAGCAGGGTTTTCCATTCAGAGAACAATCTGAGATAGTAATCCAAGGATGCTAACGGCCTGCGGTTGGATAATGAGGGTTAACAGGCCTCTGCAGACAGAGACGAAACCTTGAATGATGAATAGGATCCAAGAGTTTCAGACTAGAGGGTTTCACAGAGCCGTACACAACACAGCCATAATCCAATCTAGGACGGACCAAGGCTCTTTGTAGGTGCAGCAAAGTTTTTTTCAGTGTCCCAGTCAGTGTGTGCTACGACCCGCTTAATGTTCAAAGCTTTCTGGCAAGTTTTCAAGCGTTTAATGTGACGAAGAAAGATGAGCTTTTGATCGAAACTAACTCCCAGAAATTTGCCTCCTTTACAGGTTGAATGGGTGATTTCACTATTTTGGATTTCGGGATCAGCAAAGAACTGTGGAAAATGATAAAACTGAATGCACTGGGTCTTAGTGGCAAAAAAGGTAAAGCCATTTTCTTCCGCCAACAGATGTATTTTATTGACACAAAGCTGGAGCCTGCGCTGAACACTTGGGTATAAGCTTCCAGTTGCACCGTGGGCAAATTAAAAACAACGACCAGTCGGAACCCGGTTGAACTGAATTAATGTTGTTGATTTTTATGCAAACCATCTGAAAGAACACGTCCATGACGTCCAAAGAATCACGAACTTAACACTATTTAAGAATATTTGACCCTGCACAACACATGAAGTGTTGAACAAAGAAAAGTAACCAGCCACCGTGGCCTAGTGGCAAATTAATCTAAAAACAACGCGGACTCCCGGCTGGAAGGTCGTGGGTTCGATTCACAGCAGCGTCAGGTGGGATTTTATATGTCTCGACCGGCTCCTACCCAGATACGAATTTGCTTTGGGCTCAACTGGGAAGACTGGGACCACACAGTCGAGTTTAATCCACTTAGTAGATGCGTGAAAACATCCTGACCAACACTGCAGGTGTCTATATCTGGGCCGGGATATATTTTGAAAATAAAGAGTAGAATACAGCCCTGCCATGCAGTCTCAGACCGAATGGAAATCCGTAGCATCATCTTAATCATCCTCATCGAACAGCATTAAAAGTCTCAAATTCTGTGGCTCATCATGCCCTGCTCTCATGGCGACTTCAGTTTCCATGTCCTCTCCACGTCTGTGGCCTTGGTTTGATTCCGTCGGGGTCACTGGTATTGGCGAGTCCATAGGGGGCTGTCTTTGGACGAAACGTGGTGGCGCCCTCCGGAAGGAGAGAGCACACTCACGCCGGCTCACGACTGAACAATTATTGTCGTCTATAGGGAGCTTAGAAGTGGTGTCCTGCTTATGTTGGATCAGCACAGGTGCCACTAAACACCATCGACGCGACTCGGCAGCAGTGCAGCGTCTTCTTCGCTGGGTTGCCACTTGACGGCATGACATCGATTGCTCCCTGTGGATTGTCGGTGCCAGGGCTGCGTGTGTGTGTGGGACTGAGCGGTGTGGGTGCAATGCCACTGAAGCGGCACAGAAAACAGGCAAAAAAGTAAATAAAAGCTCGCCACCACTCTCCTTGTATTCTGTTGCCTTCTCCCGGTCGATTCTTACTGCTCCCCGTTTTCCACGGTCGTTGATGCGCGAGTGCCATGCCCCTGGTGACAAAAAAATCGATATTTTCTGTGACTCGCTAAAATTCTGTGAAATGGTTTTGATTTTACGAAGTATCTGCGTTATGTTATCTTGCAATTTAACAATGTTTAGGGTAATACGATATCATAAGAACAACCTAAAGGCTTTCAACTAATAACATCGTGCAGTATCCTTTTACGCTCCATTATCAGTTTTTACATAGCTGAAGACAAAGATTGCTAACAAGTGGTCGATTGGATATTTGGTGGAAGAACATTTAACAACGAATGGTAAACCAGTGACTTCATTAAAATAACAAAAAGATAAGTTTCTCAGCCTCTCATCTTTGTGTGTGTGTGTGTGTGTGTGTGTGTGTGTGTGTGTGTGTGTGTGTGTGTGTGCGCGCGCGCTCCTATGTGTGTGTGTGCATTACAGTGTGTTTAGGCAAGAGGATAGTAGGTATTTGCTTCCAGTTCAAGCTGTGGGGGTAGAGGATCACTTTCAAATCTGTGTCAGTGGTATTTTCATAAATTCTTAATACTTTAAGCCATGGGATGGAATCCACACATGCATATATTGCATGGATGCGAAACGAAACGCAAAAATGTTCGACATCCATCCCGCCTCCAACCTTATCGCCAACCGCCTTTTCCTTTCCTTCACTCCTCTAACCACGAAAATCTTATTTGAGCACCGTTCTTGCAACTGTCATCAGGATCTCAACATACCTCTTTTTCTTCTCCAATGCATGTGCTTTGTTGGTTGAAAATGTGTGTGCGTGTGTGCGTGTGCGTATGTATGTGTGTGTGTGCGCGCGTTTTGTGTGTGCGTGCGTGTGTGTGTGGTGTTCATGTGCGTACTCTGTACGTGTGTGTGTATGTGTGCACGTGCGTGTACATGCATACAGATGTGTGTAGTGGGAGCAGATTCAAGGAGAGGGGTAGCGAGGGGAAGATGTTTGGGGGGGGGGGGGGGGTGAAAAAAAGAGGAAAGCGTGTTATCGGGGTCCCCTTGGAATTAGTCATCTATCTTACAAGAAAAAAAATTGTGTGTGAAATAGAGTGCCGACACTCTCAGCAGAAAGAAATGGAGGAGGAAAATGGAAGCTTGGAGCCAAGCAATTTCACCTTTTACACCTGTTTATATCTGTAAAATGTTTCTTGCATCGCTCTTGAAACTGGTTTCAATGTTGCATTCTCTTCCACCCCTCATTACTTGATCCCATTGCAAACACAAGTGTTCTAAAATAAACTATTTGAATTTACCCCTGGAGGCGGTGTTATACCTTATACAGTCTGGTTTGAAGCCCCGACGATTCTTCTTGGTCACTGTTTCATTGGCAGACCCGTCAGAGGAATTGGTGCGTCCTCTGGAAAACCCCAAGGCACCGGCACATCGCCGCACCTCTGGCCTGGCACTGTCTCTCAGGTCGGCATGGCTTGGACATTCTTGTAGGACATGCCGTGCCATCTCCTCCACTTGCCGCTTACACTAAACCGTATGAGAGGCGAGCATTAAACCCAACGAAAGAGGAGAAAATTACACATTGTGACAAAACTGATTGTAAACCCTGTAGTGGAAGGATTCTAAACTTAAAGAGGAAAAATATAAACAGACCATTAAACCTTTAAAAAAAAAAAAAAAAAAAAAAAGACACTGAACCACATAAAAGGACCCTAAACGTTGTGAAATGAGGAAAGCAAGCACAACCTCCCCCCCCCCCCCCCAAAAAAAAAATATATATATATATATACACACACACACACACAAGGTATGAAAGGGCACTAAACCTCTGGGAAAGTTAACGCTAAGCCCTAGAAAAACCTGAAACTACACTGTAAGCAAAGTCTAACCAATTGCCATGTAAAGGTGACTGAACCTTTGAGGGAAGAGAACAGTAAAGTCTGCGAACAGAAGAAACCAAGCCGCCCAGAAGGACAACACTCGCTACTCAAAAAGCATACTCAACTCTATGAAAAGAACATTAAACATGAGCATATTAGTGTCCATAAACACTAAACATTGAAAGGTGACACCAAAATGTACTTTACGAAGGGCAGCAGAACATATGAAAGGATCCACATGTCAACGCTGCCACAGGGGTTCCGTGTATTAAAGGATACTCGGATCAGGAGGTACCAGGTGCGCACTAGGGAATATTTCTGGAAGAGCTCTACGGACATCCTTAACATTTCTGCAGCTTATGCGTCCATGTTCCAGATACTTAAAACAGGAGACCTGCAACGCAGCTGAGTCAACCATTCGCGCTATTCCAGACACAAATATTGGGACCTTCAGTCGGGTAGACCGAGCTCCACATAGTCAACAGCACAGATTATGTACAGAAGATGGAAAACCAGCAACTGGCTCCAGGGGAGAAATTCCTCTCCTATGATGTTTGTGCACCGTTCACGATCATCCCTGTATTCGAGGCTCTCCAAGTCATTCGGGAGAAGATTGAGGATGACTACCACCTTCGTCACCGGCGTGAACTCACTACAAAACAGGTGCTAGAACTGTTGGAACTGTGCCTCACTAGCACCTACTTTTCATTCAACCATGAGTTCTACCAGCAGAAACAAGGAGCTGCCATGGGTTCGCCAGTATCTCCAGTGGTAGCCAACCTGTATATGGAACATTTTGAAAAAGTAGCCCCTGATACCGCTGCCAACCCTCCCAGCATGTGGTACCGATGTGTGGGATGACACCATGACCCGCATACAGGAGACGGAGGTTGACAACTTCACCACTCACCTGAATTCCATCGACAACAGTATCCAGTTCACTTTCGAAACTGAAGTAGAAGGGAAGATCCCGTTCCTGGACACACTCATCACCCCCCGAACCCATGACGACAGAGTGGAGACCACCGTTTATAGAAAACCCACCCACGCTGACCAATATCTGAACTTTCACTCTAACCACCCCCTCCAGCACAAGAGATCTGTTGTTAACACCCTCAAGCACAGAGCCTCTGTACTGTGTTCCACTAAGAAGGAAGAGCTGAAAGAAGAACACATCAAGACTGCCCTTCCGCTAATGGATACCCTGCATGGATGTGGGACAACCTCGAGTTCGCTTCCTTTCTTCTACGGATACGGACAGTGTGAAAGTGGAGATCCCTTACATTAAAGGAGTCTCACAGCGTCTAGCCAGGACCTTCCAACAACATGGATGCAAAGTGTTCCACAAACCCACCAACTCCCTACGCCAGCAACTGATCCATGTCAAAGACAAAACGATCCCCTCAAGCAGTGTGGTGTAGTGTACCAGGTAGGGTGTCAAGACTGTACCCATACCTACATTAGCGAGACAGCAAGACCACTCACCACCCGTCTTCAGGAACACCAAAACCGATCTACTTCTGCCATTTATGAACATCTACAAACCACAGGCCACAGTTTCAGCCCCCAAGAAACCAAGATCTTATCTACAGAGCCCTTCCTCACAAAAAGAAAAGTTTAAAAAGCCATCGAAATTAAGACCAGACGCCCTAGCCTGAACAGAGATCAAGGCTTCGAACCCCCCCCCCCCCCCCCCCCCCCCTACAATCAGATCCCGACAACCGTTCACCACACACAACAGTCGTCCCACCAGGCCTCGCTTCTCCAAGCATGTTTTTGATTCCGAGTCTGTAACTATTTTTCTAATAGAGTGCAGATGTGTGCTGGTAGAGTGGAGGGGGGTGATGTTTGTGGGGAGATTGTGTGTGTGTGTGTGTGTGTGTGTGTGTGTGTGTGTGTGTTTGTGTGCGCGCGTGCGCGCCTAATTGAATTTTAATTACTTTTTACTTCTCTCCTTTTATCAGATTTAGCATCCCCATTAAGAATTTTTACACACTCTCTCCTTTCATTAGGTTTAGCATCCCCCTTTCGCATGGTTAAGAATGATCTTCCATCATGCCTCATTTCTCCTTATCTCAACCGCAATGGAAATCTAATTTTTTCCACCGTTACTGAAATCAATATCAGAATGTTCTAATAATCCCCCCCCTCCCCCTTTTCCTCTGTTCCTATTGTTCTCGAATACGAGTTTGTAGTCAATTATGTTCTATCGGTTTGGTGAAAAAAATATTTTCCTCAGCATGAAGTTACCAAAGAACTGACAGCCAAGTTCCCTGCAACAGACTAGTCAAGCTGTAAGTTAAAATCGGGCAGGAAAAAGACCGTAAGGCATGGAGAGGTGGTGTGGGGGAAATGCAGGGATGAAGGAGGGAGGGGAGAGACAGTTGGAGATCCACTCTGCAACGCATAACAAAGGCGGAGATTGGTCTACAAAGAAACCATTTGGAAAAAAAAAAAAGCAAAAACCCTACAAAGTCCTAAAATCAAACAAATCATTGTAACTAAATCTATCTGGCTACCTACCTGCCTATTTATTATCTGCATTGCAGATAACAAAACTTACCAGTTAAAATACCAACATAGCAACTGCTTCAAAATACAAAATTTCGCACTTACACCATCGCTAGATGTCTATATAGCACTTGGGTGGTGGTGTCATGTGAATCCCTTCCCGAGACGTGTATGTTCTTGGTGAGGATGGCAATGTCGTGGAAGACGTTACACAATGGTTCTCTGATAGGCCAATACTAATTCTCGGAGAGTGGTCACTCTTTCATGGCCTGCCAAAAGAAAAGCCTTAGATTAAATTCTGAAGAAGAGGTCACCAAACCATGAGAAAGAATAAAGTATATCAACGAAAGAAGGCACCGAAGCCTTTAGTTCAAACAGTGAAATCAAATAGGACACTAAAAGCCATTTAATCTCACGAGAGAATACTCTAAAATCTGTGAATCCTGTGAATAAAGACTAAAACTAAAAGTCCTTGATAAATTACATTCATCCCAAGAAAAAGCTTTATCTCTAACTCTTTGGAAGAAGATAACGCTAAATTACGCGAAACGGGGGATGCTAAACGTGATGGAAGAAGAGAGAAGTAAATCTTTCGACAAGTCGCTAGAAGCTCTATGGAGGGAACACTTTAAAACATGAAACGGTACAATAACCCTACAAAAGAACGACCATAAATCCCTAAAGGAAAAGGACACCAACCATTAAGAGACGAGGGCCTTATCGCACTTAATGATGATGGCATCCGTCTACCTTGAGACGATGGTGTTGCGCCATGATCAGTCAGATGTGGAGTTGATGCGTCTGCTGTAGCTGAAAAGCCCGATCGAGTGGCAGACTGTTGCAGTTGCTGCTGGTGAAGTCTCGGTCATGAGTGTCTGTTAGTGCTGCCAAGCGATCCCTTGCCGTCAGCGGTGCCCTCCATTCTTCCCACTGGGCCTCTCTCCTCTGGCCTGCTTGCTTGATGCTGGTCTTGAACCACCAGCTGACCCGGTCTGAAGATGCGGTCTCCACGTCTGCTGGGTCAAGGCTACCTGCCCTCAGGTCACGCTTATTTCTGTAGCGAAGGGCGGGCCGTCCTGTGGGCTTGGAGCCTCTAGCCAGCTCGCCATACAGCATGTCCTTTGGGATGCGACCGTGGTACATGCGGCTGACCGGGCTAAGCCAGCACAGGTGTATCTGCGTCAGCACAGCGAACACGCTAAGCATCCCTGCCTGGGCCAGGACGTCCGTGTTAGTGATGCGGTCCTGCCAAGTAATGCCCAGGAGTCTTCCGAGGCAGCACAGAAGGGCGTTCAGTCTGCGTTCTTGTCGAGAACACAGCATCTATGCTTCGCTTCCGTAGAGAAGAGTGCCAACACGCAGGATTGGTGCGCTTTTATCTTGGTGTTTGACGTTAGCATGGTGTTGTCCCAGACTCTTTCACTAGACGTGCCATCGCTGTTGCTTGCCGATCCGCGTGTTCAGCTCGGCGTCCAGAGTGAGGTTGCTAGAGATGTTGGAGCCCAGTTAAACCCAAGTCACTGACGTCTTGGCCCATGATGATTTTTTTTCAAAGCTAATATAGAGGCCGAACTGGTTCAAAGCATCAGCGAAGCAGGTGATGAACCGTTCAGCGATTCCTCGGTGTGGGCGGTGTCGTCTGTAAAGAGCATCTCCCGATGACGACTTTTTCTGCACCTTCGTGTTTACTCGGGAGGCATGTCAAGTTGAAGAGGCTTCCGTCGCTCCTAGTGCGGAGGAAGATTCCGTCTTCAGACTGTCGAAAGGCGTAGCACAGCAGCAGAAGATGCCGAAAAGTGTCAGAGCAAGCACGAACCTTTGTTTGACACCACTCTTGATTGGGAAGCGGTCCGGAGTTGAACCACCGTACTGGACAGTGCCACACATCTCGTCATGGAAGGACATGATCATTTTCAGGAGGCTCGAAGGGACAACCAGTCCGAGGTAACAGGATGAAGGACGCCTGACCTACTAACAGAGTCGAACGCCTTGGTCAGGTCGATGAAGGCGATGACCAAGGGTCGTCTTGCACGCGGCACATTACGACCCTTGCACGCGGCACATCTCTTGTAGCTGCCTCTGGGAAAAATGTCGATCATCGACCTCGCAGCTCTGTGCCTCTAGGTACACTCGTTCGGCGAGTAGTTGCAATCTGTTGTGGACGACGCAGGCGAAGGCTTAACCAACATGCTGAGGGATATTCCGCGATAGTGCAGACGCTGCTATTCCCTTTGTTCTTGTATAGCGTGATGATTTTTGCATCGCGTATGTCCTGGGGTACGGTCGGTCGCTTCCTCCCAACACTGAAGCGGAAGCTCATGGAGGCGACGTGAGAATAGAACTCTCCTTGCCAGCTTTGATGATTTCTGGCGGAGTGCCGTCGTTAACCGAACCTTAACCACAGGCTAGCGTGTCGATGGCCTTGCCGAGTTCCTTAATGGTGCGTGGGGCGTCGAGCTCTTCCATGGCAGGCATGGAGGAGATGTTCTCGAAGGCTGTGTGGGTGACCGAGTTTTCCCTGGAGTACAGCTCCTGGCAGTGTTCCGCCGATCTCTCCATCTGTTTGCTGCAGTCGATGATCCCCGATGCAGATTTTAGAGAAGCGATCTTGATGGTGCTAGGGCCGAACGCTTTCCTCATGTCTTCGCACATGACGCGGATGTTGCCGCTGTCGGCAGAGATATGAAAACCCTGGCATAGGTTCAGGCAGTACTCACTGGCGCATTTCCGGCCATCTGCTGGGCGTTGCGGCGAGATTTTCGGAGAGCGGCTAGCGTGTTTTTTGAGGGCTCTCTATGATCTTGGAGTGCGGCTCGCATAACAGCAATGGCAGGCTCCATCTCCACGATTCCTGCTTCAAACCAGGCTCTATTCTTCCTCACTCTCTCCCCAAAGGTGTCCGAGGCGAATTGGTTGGTGGCATCGTGGATTTGGTTCCACCGTGATGAAGCGCCGTCTGTCAGGCAGTCCTCTACCGCCCTGGCGATGGCTCTGGCAAAGCATTCGTACATTTCGGGCACTGACGTCACGGTTGTGTTGATTCGAGGACGTCCCTTCTGCTTGGAGCTTATCCCACTACGTCCTGTAAAAAGATTACACCAAACCATATGAATAGATACTAAATCCGAGGGAAAGAAAACGCTAACCCTAGAAAAAAGGGAAACTAAACTGCATAAAGGAGAACATTAAACTCTATGAAAGGGGGACACTAAACCGTACGAAAACAGGACAAGTCATTGAAGGGAGAGAGAATGATAACGCCTGTAAAATAAGGGCACTAAATCATATGAAACAAAGACACTAATCCCTCAAAAACAACCATAAAAGAACGTTAAACTGGATGATATTGAATCCTATGAACGGAGAACACTGCTTACTAGTTGACGGACACCTTATGAAACAGACATTAATAGCTTCGGAAAGATCCACATGTTGACTCGTGATTACCATGTCGGACTTTTTGTGGATTTATGGATACTCGGATCAGGAGGTACCAGGTGCGCACTAGGAAACATTTCGGGAGGACCAAAAAAATTCCCCAACAGCACAGCAGCCAGAGCCAGTTTATCTGAAAACACGCGTCCATGTTCCAGATCACTGAATCGAGTCATATGCTGCAAAACTTCGAGTCAATTTTTCACGCCCTTCCAGAAAATACTCCCTCTGGTACCCTGCGTGATGTATCCTGTTCCACAGAAGACCAATGTAGCAACCCAGAGCACACATGCTGGTCACATGAAAGAAAGACTGTAGAAATCACAATTCTAAACCCCGAGAAATAAGACACTCACGAGTGAATGAAGGGGGCACTAACCTGGGAAAGAACCACACAAAAAATCTGTCAAATGAAGAAAAACACTGAACACTCTGAATGAAGCGGACACTAAATATGTAATCTAAGTGACTGAATCCTATGACTGAAAAAGACACGGAGTCCTCGAGGGAGGTGGGGGTGGGGACGACAATTAAAACCATACAAAAGACGTCAAGCCCCTCCAAGGAACCAGGTGGTATGAACGCCGCTTTGGACAATACGCTGGTGAAGCTTGTGATCCGCTGCATTCCCGTGTCCTGGTCACCCTCTCCGCAGCCAGTGAAGCAGTTCTTCTTGCTCCTTTGACAGATGCGTTGGTATTTCTCTGTGACACTTGACTTTCTGTGTGAATAAATCTAATCCACTTAAGCTAATCTTTTTGATTTTAGTAAGTTTTTCTCTCTTGTTCTGTGGCCATAAGACAATACTTTGGGTTAACAAGACATATCAAGTGAACAACATTTAAAGTATTTCACCAATCCATATCAAAATGTGCACATCCATTTCCATTTCAGACACCAGAAGAAAAAGGGTCCCTTTGAGCAAAACGGACCAGAACAGAGCTGCATGAAGATCATCATCTGTACCACCATAAATTAAAACATAAAATATGAGACCTTTCGTACCCTGCTCTCAGAACGACCCAAATTCCAGTTCCCTCTCCACGTGCTGAGTTTGACGTCAACATGTCAGTGTCGGCAAATGCCTGGGGACTGTAGCACTGTGACAGTCGTGACACTCTCCACGGGAGAATGCTCGTGCAGATTTGCTTCATCACAAAATAGTGCGTGCGTGCGTGCGTGCGCGCCAGCGTGCGTTGTGTGCGTGCGTGTGTGTGTGAGAGACAGTGTGCGTATGCTGCGCGTGCATGTGTACGTTTATGCGTTTACTGAGAGAGGGAGCAGCAATGGGAAGGTGGTGGAGAGGAAAGCATAGTATCACAGTCAATTACAACTTCCGTCTTTCTATCAAAATGAAGGCTCCATTTGGTGAAATACAGGCTGACAATAGCCTGTAATGGAAAAAAAAAAAAAAAAAAGCGAGTGTTCAGGGTCAATCAACATTCCCATTCTATTCATCCATGCGTGTCTGTACAATATCCACTGCTGTGTTCGTCACACTGGTGTGAATTCGACGTTGAAAACCATTCAACGAGAATATAACTTTTCTAGAGTAAGCTAATTGCCTTCACCATTTGAAGTGGCGTGTTACCTCGTCATCTCTGCTGTGTAGCCCTGGACTAGCCGTCTTCTGGTCTGCCGTCACACACCTGCACTCTCATGGAGGAATGTGGTGTCCTCTGAAGATCCACAGGGCACCTGGCGCACCACCGACCCATCCGACTGAAATTCTATACCTCATCTCAGCATGGTACAGCCACCGTCAGCACTATCTTCGCACAGCTGTCTGGTTCTTCTTTCTGCAGCAGATGGGAAGCACACACACACACACACACCACACACACACACACACACACACGCACACGCACGCACACGCACACACACGCACGCACACGCACACACACACGCGCGCGCGCACACACACGCGCACGCACGCCACAGACACCCGTATCCCTAACATTAAAAACCTACGAAAGTAAGGCACTTACTGGGAAAGAATGACATTCTAAATCTCATGGATTGAATCTATGTCCCACACAGAATAGCCGTTTGAAATAGAGAACTAAAATACTTAAAAGATGATTGCTCTAGACCCTACTGAAGTAGGACACTAGCTTTACCAAAAAAAAACCCACTGCGTGTGATGACAGAGGACGGTGCATCCTGAGGGGAAAAAAAACGCTAAACATTTTATGTGATGACACTAAAATCTCTGTCTTCCTTCAAGGGCATCTCTTAAACAACCCTCTTCACCTATCAATAGCAGTTCTTTCCTCCCCTTCCCTTGCCCATCAAATTGATTCTGCGACTTACATGTATATGTGTGTGTGCGTGCGTGCGTGCGTGCGTGCGTGTGTGTGTGTGTGTGTGTGTGTGTGTGTGTGTGTGTGTGTGTGTGTGTGTGTGGTGTGCGCGCGCGCGCGTGTGTGTGCGTGCGTATGTATGTGTGTGTGTGTGTGTGTGTGTGTGTGTGTGTGTGTGTGTGTGTGTGTGTGTGTGTGTACGCGCGCACATACTGTTGTGTCCGTTGTTGTGCGACAGTGTGTGTGGGATCATGTGGTGTGGTGTGTGTGTGTGTGTGTGTGTGTGTGTGTGTGTGTCTGTGTGTGTGTGTGTGTGTGTGTGTGTGTGTGTGTGTGTGTGT
>JADBJO010008958.1:82584-89238 GCA_016801955.1 Conus betulinus | reverse complement strand
AGCTGTAGATGGGAGCAGTATTTTTGTTTTTTTCAACCTGTCCGGCTGCTGTCCAACCTTAGAGTTCAGTTTCTCTAAAACAGTGACAGGGAAAAATGTCCAGGTCTGCCAGCAGGTCTGGAGACAAAACAAACCAATCCAACTTAAAAACAGATACGCTCCTTCCAATGCAGACGACGACTCTGAGATGACCTGATTTCTCTCTTGTTTGTCCTCTGCACCATGGATAGTCAATTAATTCATTGGAACATGCGTGGTTTAAACTCAAACTTTGAGGCGCTGCAGCCTTTGCGTCGTACACTAAAAACTTCAGGTAGTAGCTGCTCGGGAAACGAAAAAAATTCAAAGCCAGAAGACTTTCACTCTTTCTGGCTTTAGTATTCTTTCCAAACCTGCACAACCTTCCGTATTGGAGTAACAGGTGGCGTTGCCCTTTCTTATCCACAAAACTTTGCTGTTTTGCCCTGTCACTCTGACTAGCCTCTTCAGATAGTAGCTGCGAGTGTCACTCTCCATACAACCATTACAATTTGCTCATTTTATCTTCATCTTTCTGTACCGGTGTGTCGTCAGGACATTGTCTCTCTGATTAACAAAACTTCCTCACACACACACACCACACACACACACACACACACACACACACACAACACACACACACGCATATATATATATATATATATATATATATATATCTATATCTATAATCTATATATTATATATATATATATATCTATATGTATATATATATATATATATATACATATATATATATATATATATATATATATCACTTGATTAAAACACACAATGCTGCTTGGCACGACACCTCCCAAACACACCCTTGAGGTAAACATACAAAGGAAAGATAAAAAACACAGTGTTATTCAGTTTCATGTTTGTGTCCTCACAAATTGTCGCTCTCAACGAGCATCTTCATGCCATAAAGAAGCTCGTTGAGAGCGACAATTTGTGAGGACACAAAAAATGAAACAGAATAACACTGTTTTTATCTTCCTACACACACACACACACACACACACACACACACACACACACACACACACACACACATACATATATATATATATATATATTATATGATATATATATATATATTATATATATACTATATATATACTATAAGCACAATTAAGAAGTGGAGAGGCAGCGCAGGTTACCAGTTCTTCCATATTATAATAATCGACTTGGCAAAGATTTGAAATTGAGAAGAAAAAAAAAGCTTTGATTATAAGTTAAATGGAAAGTTATATATATATATATATATATATATATATATATATATATATATATATATAGATAGATAGATAGATAGATAGATAGATAGATAGATAGATAGATAGATATTAATAGATATTAATCACTTTTCAAATATTAAAAGAAAAGGGGATGGGGTTGGGAGGAGGAAAAAAAAAAAAAGAAAGAAAAATGAGGGAAGTATATATCATAAATATAAACTCCTTCACTTGCGGCATATGGGGACCATAGTTTCTCATCTTGAAGACAGAACCATTCATGTCACCTGTTCCAAGGCCTTTTGTCCGCTGGATGGGACACGTCAGGGAGACACGGCAGATTGTGTCTGTGCCCCCTGGGCATAAAAAAAATCCAACTGCACCCCAAAGCAGCCATCGAAGAGTAGAAAAGAAAACCGAAAAAAAAAAAATTAAATTCATTAAGTAAGCATAAATGTAAGGCACAATCTTAATATAGCAAAAGTAATAATGATAATACTCTATCTATCTATCTATCTATCTATTCTATCTATCTATCTATCTGTCTATCTATCTATCTATCTATCTATCTATCTATCTATCTATCTATAAAGGGAAGAGCTAAAAAGCTCTTGAGACACTAAGACAACGATATGATCTTATCATTAAACCAACAGGTAGAACAGCATAGTTGCCAAATGGGACAGACAGACATCACGAGGAACACAGACAGTTATTTGACACCAATTTCTACACGCCACTCACAAAACATCACCCTTCCCACAATATCAAAAAAACACATTTCAACCATGGTCAATCAGAAAGAAAACAAAGTGATTTACCAAAGACGGCCAAACTGCTCATAATGTCAGACACTTCACAACCCACTGGGATTAACGTACTCCACAAAATGTATAAACCTGACACACTCGGTATACGCTTAGTCTGTGCTTTAGCTGTCCTCCTTCTCCCCCCCCCCCCCCCACACACACACACACGCCCACACACTCACGTGACTCTTCAGGACTATCAAACCTTGGTTCTGTTGTTTCAGATTCCATCTGATGACAAAGACTTCCACATCAAAAGCTTGGCCCAGTTGATCTCTGAGGACTCCACCTTTGACTTCTTAACAGAACAGGAGCCCACATCAGCAGACAAGCCTGGTTCCACTGAATACAGCGCGACATGACAGCCAGTGACAGCCAGAAAGCAACTGGATACAGTCATGGTGCACCTGGATCCAGCCACAGTGTATCTGGAACTGACAGTCATGCACATTCTCCTGGATGCACCCATGATTTAGTGCAATATGACCACGACAGAACTGGAAGTACTCAAAGCACGTCTGAACACACTAGTGGTGTCACTCCGTACGATTACGTTGAGATAGAACGCTATAACAATCCAGCAGAGAATGTCCTAGACGATGATCAATTCGAATTTATACCCGTTGGAATCGAGTACAAGTACAACAGCACAAACCATGACAGTGATAAAGGTGAAACCAGTGGATACATTGGAAAATCAGTCTAAATACAACACCATTTTAATTAAAGACACCGATGACATGTCTGCACAAGGCATGACACCAAGATACAGCACCATGACCCATGGCAAAGCTAGTACCCATGATGATGCTTCTGATCATGTTGACACATCTGGTGACTCCCACACGTTAATCACAGAAACACAACAGGAGGATCACACCTGTCCGATGCACAGCAATCCACATCAGTGTAAAGAGAGCTCAGAAAAGACAAGGGTATGGGACAAAGAAGAACACTTTCATGCAGCACTCAGCTGTTTGTGCAGAACAAAAGGCGCTGGGCCTCCACGACATGCAGAAAAACATTGAAAAGCAGAAGTTCAGACCATCACACATTGATTCGTACAGTACAAAAGCCACATGAGTGCACATACTGCCATAAATGCTTCAGAAAACCAGGTGAGTTTAAATAGGCACATTAGAATTCACACTGGAGAAAAAGCCATATAAAATGTCCATATTGTTCTAAGTGCTTCAAACAAACACCCCACATTTGAACAGTCACATTGTCAAAAAGTTCTCACACAGGAGAGAAGCCATTTAAATGTCACAGTACTGTCCTAAGTTCTTCAGAGAGCGACATCCAAGCTGAAAGTTCACACTCGAATTCACACAGGAGAAAAACCATATCAATGCAAACTTCTGTCCTAAGTCCTTCGGACAAAAATTCCGATTTGAGACGACACACCCGACTTCACACAGGAGAAAAGCCATATGAATGCAAACACTGCTCTAAGTCCTTCAGACGGAAGAGTTCGTTGGATAGACATACCTTAACGCACACAGAAGATCAGCAAAACAGTCAGGGCACACTTCAGGCCCGCGTCTGGTCTAACAATTCAGACTCAAATCCATGAGGGGGAAAATAGTGTTAACATTGTGTTAAATTTTTTGGGTAAATTATCCAGCTTAAGATGCCCTTTTCAAAGTCTCCGGGACCATAAAGGTTAACACTGGCAGGATGCTTTCACAGATTGGTAGTTCACGCCATCTGTTACACCGTCTTCATGTGATAGCGTGCATACAGATACAGAGATAGTTTAGATAATAAGATACTAAGAGATGTGATAAACGCTTTAAATGTAAAGAAAACCTAACAACAATGAGAGAAAACAAAGAGACTAGAAAATGCGTATTCACGAACTTGTGTATGTGCAAACGTGATACGTGCCTCTGTGCGCACATGTGAGTGCCTGAGTGAGTGAGTGAGTGAGTGTGTGTGTGTGTGTGTGTGTGTGTGTGTGTGTGTGTGTGTGTGTGTGTGTGTGTGTGTGAGAAGAGAGAGAGAGAGAGAGAGAGAGAGAGAGAGAGAGAGAGAGAGAGAGAGAGAGATCACATTTAGTTTTGTTTCTTCATATGAACAATTTGTAGTGTCTTCTCTCTTGGCTGTTAATGTTATTATCAAAGAAAATTCAATAAGCACTGAGTCAATTTAAAAAAACAGTTATCATAATTCACTCATGTTTCCCTTGTTGACCCCTTCCCCCGCCCCATTCCGTTGCCTTCCCCCCTCCACTATCATCTCCATCCTTCATCTGCGAGCCCATACCCCTCCTTTGTCAAGATGTGTATACTGGTTTTACAAACTGATACCGGAGCATGGTCTTCATTAATTCTTCAGTTTTACAATGCATTTTTTTTTTTCTGTTCTAGACATACCTATTTTACAGTGAAATTCACACGCTTTACTGGTCAGAAATTGAGATTAATCTTGCAAAAATCTAGAATAAAATTTAATTTTCCAAAAGGAAAATTTCACCAATTTTTGGGGTGGGGGGTGGGGGGGACCGCAGTATTAACTGGATACACAAATTTAGAGGGGGGGGGGGGGGGGGACTATTTTAAGATTTGGAACTGATTTTGACATATTTCTTTGCGTGATTTACTATTGTCTGATCACCACGTTCCTCTTGTGATGCACTGACGGTTCTGATGCGCAATAAAGTTTTTATTTTTATTTTTTTTGCAACGTTTGTTGCATACGACGTGTGATGTTCAAGTGTGTGTGTGTGTGTGTGTGTGTGTGTGTGTGTGTGTGTGTGTGTGTGTGTGTGTGTGTGTGTTTGTGTGTGTGTGTGTGTGTGTGTGTGCAGATATTTCTTTGTATGTACGTGTATACGTATGTATGCAAATATACAAACTCGTACATACCTACGTGCGTACCTTCGAATCCAAGTTCATATGTACGCATGCCTGTCTGTTTGTATTTATGCATGCCTGTCTGCCTGTCTGCCTGTCTGTCTGCCTGTCTGTCTGTATGTATGTATGTATGTATGTATGCATGTATGTATGCATACATGCATTTGTTTGTATGTATGTATGTATGTATACATGTATGTATGCACACTTGAGTATACCTACGTAAGTACCTACGAATGCAGGTACATGTGTATATATGCTGTTTTCTGTTGGAAATGTGCAATATGTACAGAGTAAAACCCAATCTGTGTGTTGGTGACCACAGTAATTCTGTAGCATTAACCATAGAAGTTTCTAGTATATTTATGCTTTCCTCTAAACGTATTATGAGAACCAGTTCAAAAGGTGCATGCCCCTTTGCTTGTCCTGAAATAACTCAAGGTGTTACACAGGGCTGATAACGCATGTCATCGGTTCTTTAGTCACTGTGCATTAGAACTGGTATCGGAGCTTAGGATGCCCATCAGTAAACACAAGCAACTGGCAAAATTGGGCATTATAGTCATAATTGGCTCCAGAAGAACACAGACTGGAATTAGTCAGTTGAAAGGATTTGAAATGGATCTTAAACTGTGAAAAATGTTGACTATGCACTGACATAATACCATACAATTACCGAGAGAGAGAGAGAGAGAGAGAGAGAGAAGAGAGAGAGAGGAGAGAGAGAGAGAGAGAGAGAGAGAGAGAGAATCTTTATTCATTGAAACACTGATATAACAGAAAGGGTCTGTTCTTCTAGTGTGCTGTTAGTGCCTAACCCATGCAAATTATATAAACATACGCACGCACGCACGCACGCACGCACGCACGCACGCACGCACACACACACACACACACACACACACACACACACACACACACACACACACACACACACACACACACACACACACACTGAGTGAACACAATTTCTTGTCAGATCAACTCATGGTTGTACTCACACGTAAGAGAAGCTTCGGCAGATGAAGAACGATTGGTGGGAAAAGAAAAGCGGAAAGTCTGTAAGCTGCAGCTGACATCAACGACATGAAGGCATTCCACGAGGGCCTTCGCACCATCTATGGGCCAAAGACTACTGGATAAACACCCATTCCTGCTTCTGACCAACCACGCGGCTAACAGATAAGACTGACATTTTTGCTCGCTGAGCTGAGTACTTTAATGGCCTTTTGAACAGTCTCATCAATCTTTCCAGGGGCAGAATCAACATCAGCACAGTTCAGACTGAAACCGAAATACAAAGACATAACAACCTTAGTGAACAAATGGCATGTGTCTGGTCCTACATCATGCTTTCAAGCAAGACGGAGGGAGGGAGGGAGCGAAAGAGAGGCAAGCAGACAGACAACCAGATAGATAGACAAACTAGCGAACATGTAGATAAAAAAATAAAGAAGAGACACTCTCATGAAATGACAGCGGGATAAAAGAAAGAGAGGTGGATGAACGGACGGACGGGCAGACAAATAGACAGGCAAGCAGGCAGGCGGCCGACACACTGACAGACAAACTGAGAGAGAGAGAGAGAGAGAGAGAGAGAGAGAGAGAGAGAGAGAGAGAGAGAGAGAGAGAGAGAGAGAGAGACGGAGGGAGGGAATGAGGGAGAGAGAGAGAGACAGAGAGAAAGGAAGTTTCTGTAGAAATATGCAAAGGAGATCTTCATCAAATAGT
>JADBJO010008958.1:72584-75084 GCA_016801955.1 Conus betulinus | reverse complement strand
ATCACAAACAATCATCTGACCGGAATTTCTACATGCAACGCACATCATTACCCTTCCCTGAATGCTAAAAATTCATTTCAACCATAGTTAGCCAGAAATATAGTGAAATCACTTACTAAAGTTGGCCAGACTCCTGCTAATGCGAGACACTTTCACAACCACACTCTCTCCACTTGCTATCAAAAATGCACAAAATCTGACAATTCTGGCATACCTATTGTCTGTGCTTGTCAATGCACTCCCCCCACCCCACATACACATAGACACACGCACGGCACCACCACGACCCCTACCCTTCACTTCCAGTCCCCCAACTCCCCCCCACCCCACCCCCCCCACCCCCCCCACAAACACACACAAAACACTGCTTTTTAAGACGTAACAAAGCTTGGTACTGTTGTTTCAGATTCTATCTGATGATGAAGACTTCCGCATCATAAGCTTGACCTCTGAGGACTACACCGACGACTCCTTAACAGATGGGGAGCACACATCAGCAGACAAGCCTGGTTCCACTGAACGCAGCGACATGACAGCCAGTGACAGCCAGGAAGCAACTGGATACAGTCATGGTGCACCTGGATCCAGCCACAGTGTACCTGAATATGACAGTCATACATGTTCACCAGGATGCAGCCATGATTTAATGCAACACGACCATGACAGAAACTGGAAGCTTCCAAAGCACGTCTGAACACCCAAGTGGTGTCACTCCATACGCCCATTGTGAGGCTCAATGTTCAAACAATCCAGCAGAAAAAATATTTCAGACGATGGTTCACTTGACTTTAATCCAGCTGGGATAGAGTTTAAGCACGGTAGCACAGAACGTGACTATGATGTAATTAAAACCAGTGGACACATTGGAGATCAGTCTACATACAGCAATGAAACTGATGACAAGTCGGCACAAGGCATGGCAACAAGATACAGAACCGTGACCCATGGCGCAGCTAGTACCCATGATGATGCTTCTGATCATGTTGACACATCTGTGACACCCACACGTTAATCACAGAAACACAACAGGAGGATCACACCTGTCTGATGCACAGCAATCCACATCAGTGTAAAGAGAGCTCAGAAAAGGACAAGGGTATGGACAAAGAAGAAAACTTCATGCAGCAGCACTCAGCTGTTTGTGCAGAACAAAAGGCGCCGGCCTCCACGACATGCGGAAAAAAACATTGAAAAGCAGAAGTTCAGACCATCACACGTTGATTCATACAGCACAAAAAGCCACACGAGTGCACATACTGTCATAAATTCTTCGAAACAGCAAGTGATTTAAATAGGCATATTGGAAAGCACACTGGAGAAAAACCTTATAAATGTCAATATTGTTCTAAGTCCTTCACACAAAAATCCAGTTTGAACCCTCACATTCGAACGCACACTAAAGAAAAGCCATATAAATGTCAATATTGTTCTAAGTCCTTCACACAAAAATCCAGTTGAACACTCACATTCGAACTCACACTGGAGAAAAACCATACAAATGTCAATACTGTTCTAAGTCCTTCACACAGACATCCCATTTGAGCAGTCACATTCGAACTCACACAAGTGAAAAGCCATATAAATGTCAGTACTGTCCTAAGTTCTTCAGACGGAGTGACGAACTGAACATTCACACTCGAATTCACACAGGAGAAAAACCATATGCATGTCAGTACTGTCCTAAGTTCTTCAGACGGAGAGACAAACTGAACATTCACACTCGAATTCACACAGGAGAAAAACCATATAAATGCAACTTCTGTCCTAAGTCCTTCACGCAAAAATTCAGTTTGGAACAACATAACCGAATTCACACAGGAGAAAAGCCATATGGATGCAAACACTGCTCAAAATACTTCAGACAGAAATCGGCGTTGGAGAGACATACCCGAACTCACACAGGAGAACAGCAAAGCAGTCAGGGCACACATCAGACACACGTCTTGTCTAACATTCAGACTCAAGTCCATGGGTGAAAAAATAGTGTTAATTCTGCACTAAATCTGTGGGTGAATTATCCAGCTTAAGATGCCCTTCTCAAAAGTCTCCGGGACCATAAAGGTTAACACTGGCAGGATGCTTTCACAGATTGACAGTTCACGCCATCTGTTACACCGACTTTATATGACAGCGTGCATAGACACACATAAGTACTTTAGGTAATGAGATACTCGGAGAGGTGATAAACACTTTAAATGTAAAAACCTTAAACACAATCAGAGAAAAAGAAATAGAAAATGTCAGTTCACGAATTTGTGTATGTGTGAACGTGGTACATGCCTCTGTGTGCACATGTGAGTGACTGAGTGAGTGAGTGACAGAGTTAGTGTGTGTGTGTGTGTGTGTGTGTGTGTGTGTGTGTGTGTGTGTGTGTGTGTGTGTGTGTGTGTGTGTTCGTGCGTGCGTACGTGCGTGTGCGTGCGTGTGTGCGAGAGTGCGCGCGCGCGGCGTGTGTGTGTGTGTGTGTGTGTGTGTGCGTGTGTGTGTGTGTGTGTGTGAT
>JADBJO010008958.1:57584-62584 GCA_016801955.1 Conus betulinus | reverse complement strand
ACAAATGATTGTCTAGTACAGAACCATCTGTATAAATTTTAAGATGATTTATATAAGTTTCATTTATATGTGACTTAACATACGTTGGCAGCAAGTCCATCACTTTTTTTAAAACTTGTATGGTCTATGTCATAATTTGCTCTACTAAGTTCCCATTCCGGGATAGTGCTAAAAGACAACCCGAGGAGCTACGTTTTCAGGTGCAGTGCCTGCTTTTGTAAATAAGTCAGATGTGTATGAGGCTATCGATTTTAGAGAATCGATTTTTTGTGCCCGTTTAGGAAAATTTATTTCTGATGTGTGTGTGTGTGCGTGCGTGTGTGCGTGCGTGTATGCCTATATGTGCGCGTCTCTGTGTGTGTCTGTGTTTTGGTATGTGTGTGTGTCTGTGTGTGTCTGTCTGTCTGATTGTGCGCGTTTGTGTGTCTGTATGCCTGTGCATGTAGAAACGAAGATGAGACCTGATCCAAAATTCCCGCAATTTGTAGATAGGAAGTGGAGCACATCCCTAGCTCCCTCCCAGTCAAAATACATCATTTCAAAAGACAAACATGCGTTTAAAGGAGGGAAGGGGAGGGGTATGAGAGGAAATCTTTCTCCAGTGAGTGCTTTCGTTGGTTTTGTTTGTTCCTTCAGAGGGGAAGTCAGAAGGATCCATCAGCAACTTCTGTTATGTTCACTGAAAAGATGATAAGGTTTGTTGCTGGATCCTTGGTTATATGTGCTCAGTGAGAACCACTTCCATAATCATATGGAAAAGATGTGTGTGCGGGGGGGGGGGGGGGGGGGGGGGGGGGGGGTGAGAGAGAGATGAAGAGAGAGAGAGAGAGAGGCAGGCAGACAGACAGACAGACAGGGATGGAGAGAAAGTTGGAAAAAAAAAAAATAGACACACACAGACAGATGGCGAGTGAACAAGTAAAGAGAGAGAGAGAGAGAGAGAGAGAGGTGTCTTTGTGGTAATAGGGGCTGGCTCGATGTTACTTGCTCCCACCTCCTCACCCCCCCCCCCCCCCCCCCCCCCCCCCCCCCCCCCCCCCCCCCCCCCCCCCCACACACACACACACTCCCCCCTCGATTTTCTGCCTCGAACCCCTATCCATACCTGACCCTGTCCTCTCCACTCTGTGCCGCCAAACCTTCTCTTTCTCTTGCACTTCTCCTCCCTCCATCCATTCCACATCTCACCCCCTTTTTCCACCGCCCATCATGATCGCTATTCTTCACAATATAGTTGTTTTCTGCGCATTAAAAGTGAAAGTATTCTTCTAAAAAAAAAAAAAAAAGGCCAACATTTCCCTACCCACCACAGCTCTGCCCCCCCCCGCTACCCCCCCTCCTCCTAGTTCTCTGGGGGTGGGGGTGTGTGGGGGGCTGTCCCTCAATCTCTTGTTTTTACGAGTTCTTTACAATAGCATTACACAGGCATGCACTCCCTAACCCTACCCCTGTCTCTTTCCGCCTCCCCCTGCCCTTCCTTTTCACGTCCACCACTCTTCTTTCCTCACCTGCTGACATTACTATCTTCCAAGGGCCTTTTTTTTTTTTTTCTTTGAGAAAGAAACCATGTTCACAATTGAAATGGTACTACTACCCCTCCCCCTCTCTCCCCCTTCCTTCTGCCTCCCCCCAATTCCCTCGGAGAAAATAGAGACACTCGTCTAAGCAGTGACGTCGGTTTTTTTTTCATTGTGAATTATTCACTGTGAAATGACACTGGCTTGTCTGATTCCGGTTGTGCCTTGTCCACCTGAAGCTTTTTATCTTGTTCTGACTTTACTGTGTAGTGTGACACAGGACTGTTATAGCCCCACCCCACCCCCTCAATGTCATACGCTACATCACATCATTTATCACATTTGCTAACTGCACAGTTATTTAGTCTCACTTTCACTGTTGTCCATGAGGATTAAACCAAAGGACAGGAAGAATCCCATGGCAGAACCAATAACTGATGATTTCATCACCCCCCCTCAAACACACACACACACACACACACACACACACACACACACACACACACACACACACACACACACTGCGGCTGAGTGACCACTGATTTCATGCATTAAAACTATCTTTGTAACCGATGTTAGGATCCATTATTAGCAATCATGAATGTAAGCTAGAAGTTCTCTGAGGGGGCAATATGGACATCAGCATTGTTCACATTGAGACCTGCATGGAAGGACAATAACAGTTCCATGAAACACTAGATCAGGCTCCAGCAAGCTCTGGTATGAACATTTTCGTGTCTGCAGATCAGGTATAGACTCTTACTGTCGATCTATAAAGAAGAATCTAAGCCATGGAAACGAGATATTATCATAAAATACCTAATACTAGATATTAAACATACCACCAGTTAACAAGGGCATTAATCATCAAGCATCACTTCTGGCGATATGAAGTTCTGATACCATCCATTGAGAAAAGAAAATCTATTTGGCATGACCTCGTAAAAACCATCAAATGGCCGGGCAAAACTGCAAACGTGATCCTCCAGGGGACTGCTCAGGTGGGGGGAGGGGGGGGGGGGTTAGGGCTAATCGAAAAATGCACAGGGTGCCTACCTGCACAGTCCCAGGCCTTAGGCACAAAACTGACAGCTGGAAAACCCAGTGAACGATCGTTCACCACAGCGGCCCAGTGACTCTTCACAGAGAGACAGCAGAAGAGATACTTAGCCCAACATTTCACATCAGAGCCCTGTCTCTCTCACACAAACCCCTATAACCACTCCCCACCCCACCCTACTCCCACACCCCGCTCCACTCGCCAGAAACAGGCTTCTTGCCCCTGGATCTTTTAAAAGGATTCATTACCAAAATGTTCTAGTCCACCACAGCTCTTGAAATAATGTTTTGCAGGAGAACGTCATTGTCAGTGACATGTTCCATGGTAAATCATGGGCCTTGAAGAGATAGCAATAGCTCCGTGATCAGTTTGCATAGTGAAAACTTGTCTCTATGAGTGACGTGAGCGCATTTTAAAGGCCCAGACGATGGCGAGGCATTCTGTTTCATGGTAAATGTGGCATTTATGTTTATCAAGTAGTGAAGTGCTGATGTACACCCACAATATGCAAAACGCCTTCAAAACCCTTGCCTTGCACATAATCAGATCCATTGTTGATGGCATCGATCTCCACAACAAAGGGTGGCAACATGCTTGGTACCAACAAAATGAGAGCCTTGACGGCACTTTCAAAACTGCGCAAGTTAGTTTCATTATTCCACACACACTTTGTTTGTTGTTTTCGAAAAATCTAAAACAGAAATGGTACAGAAACAAACAAAAGCACACACACAGACACAAACAAATTGAGATGTACTATTTGTAGTAGTCTAGCAGAGCTCAAAGGAAACAATGTTGTGTTTAGAAAACGAATTGCTGAAACCAGACAGAATCCCCCCCCCTCTCTCTCTCTCTCTCTCTCTCTCTCTCACACACACACACACACACACACACACACACACACACACACACACACACACACACACACACCACAGGAAGGACGGGTTAACTGCTTGGGCTACAGGTTTACAAGATAGTACTGCTATATCTTCGATTTGCAATGATGAACATTTTTGACAATACATGGAATTTGTTGTTTGAAGGATGTTTTCAGAGTGGTGGTGGTCATCTGTAACAATTCAGTTTTTTGTTTTGTGTTTTTGTTCAACGTTTGTAGTTTATAGTTTGTAGCCACCAATTTACAACAGTAACATTTTTACCAATGTGTTGTGTTTCACGCTTTCGCTGTCTATCTATATTTGCTGATTGTTGGTCTACTCAACCAGATTGTGCACATAGGTCTGTAGCTTGCTTCTCCCTTTATAATCATGAACACCACGATAAGATCTGGTGTTGTAATGATCCATGTTGTTCAACAGGCAAGAACATTAGGAACTGATTGTGAAATCTATACGCAAGCTGCTACTCCTGCTAATGCAGAAGATAGTCCTGCTGCTGTTTTTATCTCTTCCCACCATGAAATGCAGTATCAATTTATTATCAGCCTGTCGAAGGAAAAACAAAAATCTCTGGAGTCACTGAGTCAATGACAGGATACTGTCATTAAACCGACAGAGAAGGCAGCTTAGTTGCTGTATGAGACAAAACAGGTGTGGAGTCACGGAGATCACAATCGTCTGACCGGAATTTCTACATGCAACGCACATCATTACCTTCCCTGAATGCTACAAATTCATTTCAACCACAGTCAGCCAGAAATATAGCGAAATCACTTACTAAAGTTGGCCAGACCCCTGCTAATGTCAGACACTTCACAACCCACTCTCTCACTTGCTATCAAAAAAATGCACAAATCTGACAATTCTGGCATACCTATTCTCTGTGTTTGTAAATGCACCCCCCCCCCCCCACACATACACATAGACACCACGCGCGCCACCACCACAACCCCTACCCTCCTCTTCCAGTCCACCCCCCCACCCCCCTCCTCACAAACACATACACACACACGCCCCACTTTTTAAGACGTATCAAAGCTTGGTACTGTTGTTTCAGATTCCATCAGATGATGAAGACGTCCTCATCATAAGCTTGACCTCTGAGGACTCCACCGACGACTTCTTACCAGATCAGGAGCCCACATCAGCAGACAAGCCTGGTTCCACTGAATGCAGCGACATTACAGCCAGTGACAGCCAGGAAGCAACTGGATACAGTCATGGTGCACCTGGATCCAGCCACAGTGTACCTGAATATGACAGTCATACATGTTCACCAGGATGCAACCATGATTTAATGCAACACGACCATGACAGAACTGGAAGCATACAAAGCACGTCTGAACACCCAAGTGGTGTCACTCCATACGCCCATGATGAGCCTCAATGTTCAAACAATCCAGCAGAAAATATTTCAGACGATGGTTTACTTGACTTTAATCCAGCTGGGACGAGTTTAAGCACGGTAGCACAGAACGTGACTATGATGTAACTAAAACCAGTGGACACATTGGAGATCAGTCT
>JADBJO010008958.1:51954-56226 GCA_016801955.1 Conus betulinus | reverse complement strand
GCCGTTCTTGGAGTGTAGTGAGCTCATGTTTTCTCAACAAAACCCGTTATGAAGCCTTGCGTGGTGGAGCGGTAATCCTTAGCTATGAAGCGCACTGCATTTCTTTGTACGCGCTCCAGCATGTTGATCTCTTGCTGCAAGTGTGGGTCCCAAATGATTGTTGCATACTCAGGATGGGGTGTACGAGCGCGAGGTAGGCATTTTTTCGGCAGATGGTGGGACTGTGCCTGAGGTTCCGCCGGAGAAATCCTAGTGTGCTATTGGTCTTCTTTGTGGTGGATGTGATGCGTTGAGACCACTTGAGGTTGGCGGCGAATTGGATGCCGAGGTATGTGTTATGAGGGACTTGCTGCAGGATGGTATTATTTAGGGAGTAGAAGTAGGAGGAGGTAGAGGATTTTGCAATGCTCATGATGTGTAGCATTTTGAGGCATTGAATCGCATGCCCCATTTGTCTGCCCATGACTCTAGTGACTTGAGGGTCCTCTTGTAGAGTGTGGTGGTTATTAAAGTCGTTGATCTCCCTGTAAATGAGGCAGTCATCTGCGAACAGGCGTACTTGGGATTTGACTGCTTCTGGGAGGTCATTTATATGGCACAGGAATAGGAGGGGGCCAAGCACGGTGCCTTGTGGGACTCCTGAGTCTACAGTTGTGGCATTGGATGTAGTGCCCTCTACCACCACTTGTATGGTTCGCTCTGTTAAGAAGCAGGTAAGCCATGTGTGGTGGGTGCCGGTGATGCCATAACTGGTCAACTTATGGAGGAGACGGTCATGGGGTACTGTATCAAAGGCTTTTGAGAACTCCAAAATCGCCATATCCACTTGCTTCCCTTTGTCGAAAGACATCAGGAGATCGTTGGTAGTGGTGAGCAATTGGGTCTCGGTGGAAAAGCCTGAACGGAAGCCGTGGTTGAGATTTGTGAGTATTTTTTGTTGTTCTAGGTGGGACATGATATGGCGGCAGACTATATGTTCAAGGAGTTTACAACATGCAGATGTCAGTGAGATGGGGCGGTAGTTTGATGGGGTATGCCGGTCACCTTTCTTGAAAGCACAAGATATGTTGGCTCCAAGCCAATCTTGTGGTAGGCGGCCGGGTGTCCAGTGAAGTCTGAAAGATTATGGTCAGAATTGGGGCGATGTTGTCAGCCAAGTTCTTAAGTATCCCGTTTGGGATGTTGTCCGGTCCTGAGGCTTTGTTGGGGTTTAGCTGGTGGAGCATCTTGGCTACACCGTGGGTGTCAACATGGATGGATTTAATATGGGCTGTAGGCTTCTTTAAGTTTGGTAGGGTGGACGTTACTGCTGTGGTGAAGGCAGATTTGATTTGAACTGTTTTAGCAGGATGTTTGCTTTGGTCTGACTGTCGCTGTGGAGATGGCCGTCCTCTCTAAGTGGGGCTACCCCAGAGGAGTCTTGCTTCCTGGACCTGATGTAACGCCAGAAGGGTTTCGTGTTGTTGTTGGCGAGGCCTTCTTGAATGGTTCCGTTGATATATTGCCATTCTGCTCTCCGGAGCTCCCGCCGGCAGTGTTTGGAATTGACTGAAGGCAGACAAGTCGTTCTTGGCCCTGGCTCGCTGGAATGATTATATATGATTATATATGCATGTATCTATGTACGTAACCACGGACATTTGTTTGTATGTACGTGCTTGTGTTTAAAGGTATGTATGTATGTATGTATGTATGTATGTATGTGACGTCAGACAATGGCGACCGGAGCGGCTGTGCCTTCGGAGTGGAGTGATTCGGCGTGTGGTAGACCCAGTCAACGACCATGAGCAGCCCCTGCCAACGGGTCAACACACAGTGCCACTGGACTTTGCCAACCTGGAGACATGGGCGCCCTTTGAAGGAGCAGTCCACGACGCCCAGTGGGCAGACTTCGACGAATCGAGCGGCTGTTTCGTGAGTCTATCCGAACGAAGCATGCAGATGCCGTCAGTTTGCTCACGGGGATTTTCGACCGTGGCTTCGTCTCCTAGGCAAAGTTCAGAACGTCCTCCGCTTTCTGGAAGCGCAGCGTGACGTCAACCCTACTATGACGCCAAACGAAGAGAGGCGTCACAAGCTCCAGATTTAGAACTTCGCGTTCTGAGATTTATCTGGAGAGCTGTTAACAAGTTTCCCCATCAAATCGCCGAACAAATTCAGTATGGATCGGAGAAAGATGAGTTGCGGCAGAAAATCGAAAAAGCTCTTCACTACATTGATCACACCATCTTCCCAAGTCTTAGGAAACACTTTAGACATATGCGTGAAAGACAGGATCAACATAGTGCGCGGAGCGTGGAAAAGCATGAACTAACGCAGCTTTGGTTAGATAATCAGAAACGTGCCATTGAGATCATCAAGAACGACAGCAGATCAGAAGCACGACCCACTTGTCCCATTGAAGTGAACGTGTTGACGGCGTTTTTTTTTTTTCCAGCAGAAGAGTGAAAAGGTATTGGATCCCCTCCCCCCCTCCGCCCTGGCCTGTCAACATCGCTCCTCTTCCTCCTGAAGAAGAGCTGCAGTTGGACCCGTTTCACCGAGGACGAAGTGATATCTGTGGTGAAATCGCTGAGAAAACACAGCGCCTGGATATGATGGAGTTGAATATTCTTTTCTGAAAAAAACATCTGCAACGTCTGTCATTACCTTTGACGGCAATATTCAACATTTGCTGGAGAAACAAAAGAATTCCCACTGATTGGAAACATGCCACGATCACTTTTACTCCCAAAAAAGAAGGGAATGTGATGCAGCCTGGTGATTGGAGACCTATTTCCTTGTTGACGTCTTTGTACAAGATCTACATGAAGTTAGTGCAAAGGAGGCTTTTACCATGGATTGTTTCGACCGGAAGGCTGTCATCAAAACAGAAGGGGTCTGTCCCAAGAAACGGCCTTCAAGAACACGTATTCTGCTTGAAAGCCGCAATTGAGAACTTCAAGCATGTATCAAGTCAGTTCTACACTACTTTCGTTGACATCAAGGACGCCTATGGGAGCATTGATCACAGAGTGATGTTGGATGCGATGCAGAGCGCCGGCTACCCCCAGCACATCATCGACGTGACGGCGGATATCTACACCAACTCTACATTCCAGGTGCAGACGGGAGACACGTCCACGCCCAGGATTACCAGGCATCGTGGCATTGTGCAAGGCTGCCCATGGTCAGCTGTTGTCTTCATTCAGGCGTTGGACCCGTGGATTCGGTGGATGGAGCAGCAGCCGTTCACACCAGCTTCAATGCCTTCTCCATGTCAGGCATACATGGATGATGTATGTGCCCAGTGCTCGCTGTGAGGAGAGCTTACAAGAAATGATAAATAAGACGGAAACCTTCCTGCATTACACCGGAATGGAAGTGAAACACAGAAAGTGTGCCACCGTTCATGCACAACGCACAGGAAACAACTGGGCTTCTACAGATGTGACTGAGAACGTCCACGTGACGCTACAAGGGGGGAAGATATACCGATGTATGGAAAAGATGAGCCGTACCAGTATCTTGGATTTCAAACAAATCTGGCTGGAACTTCTGAGAAAGAGCAACTAGCACAGGCGAGCGAGGAATTCGAAAGAACGCTAGAAAAATTTCGCTTTCACCTTTACCATTGTGCAAGAGAAAATTGATGCTGTAAACGTCATGGCTTCTTCAAAATTGAGCTTTTATTACAGCAATTCAAAATTCACAGAAAAGCTTCTGAAGACTCTGGAAGATAAGATAGTTGATTTTGTTCGCATTCATCTCAAGCTAAATTCTTCTACCAATCGAGCGCACATGTTCCTTCCCCGAAAACAAGGCGGCCTTGGTCTGTTGAAACCAAGTACCATGTACTACGCCAAACGCATCTCATTCCTGATCTCTGTTCTCAACAGTGATGACCAACATGTCAGAATGGTAGCGCGCAACAGTTTCCATCTCCACATGGAAAAGAGAAGTGCCTCACGCAGATCCAGACGACAGCAATTTTGGAGGATATGCCACAGACTCCGAAGGGAAGTTAAGGAAAGGCAGTAAGGTCAACTGGTCACGGTCTCCTTCGTTGAGCTCCATGAGCTGTGTGTGCGACTGGATCTAAGGCTGGAATTCGATGAAATCAGCGACAGTTTCGGAGTAGTACCCAGCTTCTGAGGATGGAGTAGTTCAAATGCGCTACAGTAATTCTAAACAATTGTACAGCGCAATCAAAAGAATGCAAATGGACAAGGATACGCACCATTTTCAGCAGCTGCAACAACAACAAGGGAGAATCATCCGGGTTGCAATTCC
>JADBJO010008958.1:41954-46954 GCA_016801955.1 Conus betulinus | reverse complement strand
CAATTTTTCATGTGGCAGCGTGATCAGTACACGGCAACAAGATACAGATAGTATCGTCAGCATTCCTTCGTTTACCTGCACAGTGGTTTTAGCAGCACACCATCACCCACTTCGCCTCAGTGGCTGATTGGCCAGACCAACCCACATGACACTAATCTGCATAGAAACATGGCGTCTCAAACAAGTTTTTCTGCGAATGTGTTGGAGCAAAGTCGAGCCCGTCGGCAACGTTTTAGCATTCCTGAAGTTATTGAAATGCTACAAGGTTCAGACATTGAAGAAGAGGATGACGAAGCTGATGAAAGTGATTCCAGTGAAGCATTTCGAGGAGAGGAGGGAAATGGACATCGACTCGTCTGTGGAGTTCAGTGATGATGAAGGTGAGGGTGGGCCACTTCGCCACGCGAGCAGAGCGTTTGCGTTCCGCGAAAGACTAGGGATTTGAGTGAGCAAGAATTCATTGGCTTGCCTTTACGCAACTGGCGCGAAGATTCGAGATTTTTTTTTCCGACAGTGCCTCTTCTTTTCTGGTACCTCTGGCCTTCGTGTGTCAGCTGAGTGCCACGCCCCAATTTTTGCATTACTCCAAGTTAGCTTGTGCATAGTATGCATTTGATTTATCTATCTTATTTAGTTTCCTGAAGTGTATCTACCTTTTTTCAACTCATTTAGTGTATGTACTGACATTTTCTGCTGAATGTGAAGCCATGGACCCACAGACTCTGTGCAAGAGTGTTGTGATGCACCTGAAAAAACTGGACATTTTTTTCAGCCTCAAGCATAAGAAATCGTATGAAAGTGGGAAGTTTATTCTTTTGTATTCTACTAACACAGTTTATGAATGACACTTCTTGAAAATTTCGTTGAGTTATCTCTTGTATTTTTGGCGATTTGTTTTACTAACCATAACAAATGGACCATCCACAGGGAAAAAAAACAAGGGACAGAACTGTCCATCCTAAGTGACCTAAGGAAAGAAAATCTATGTTGGCATGACCTTGTAAAACGATCAAATGGCTGCTGTGCAAAGTAATCCTCCAGGGAGCTGCAAAGGGGGGGGGGGGGGGGGGGGTGGGGGTGGGGGGGATTGAAAAATGCATAGGGTGCCTACCTGCACAGACCCAGCATTAGGCACAAATCTCTGACAGCTGGAAAATCCAGTGAACGATCCTTCACCACAGTGGCCCAGTAACTCTTCACAGAGAGACAGCAGAAGAGATACTTGGCCCAACATTTCACATCCGAGCCCTCTCTCTTAACTCACCACCACCCCTATAACCATCCTCACCCCACCCTACTCCCTCATCCCATTCCACTCGCCAGAAACAGGCTTCTTACCACAGGATCTTTTAAAAGGATACATTACCAAATGTTCTAGTCCACCACTGCTCTTGGAACAAGGTCAGGCAGGAAGAACGTCATTGTCAGTGACATGTTCCATGGTAAACCGTGGACTTGAAGAGACAGCAATAGGTCCATGATCAGTTTGCGGAGTGAAAGCTTGTCTCTGTGAGTGACTTGAGCGCATTTTAAACGTGGCAAGCATTCTGTTTCTATGGTAATGTGGCATTTATGTTTATCAAGTAATGAAAGTGCTGATGTACACCACAATATGCAAAATGCCTTCAAACCCTTGCCTTTGCTCATCATCAAATCCATTGTTGATGGCATCAATCTCCGCACAAAGGGTGGCAATATGCTTGGTACCAACGAGATGAGAGCCTTGGCGCCACTTTCAAAGCTGTGCAAGTGCTGCATTAGTTTCATTATTCAACACAATATGTTCGTTATTTTCGACAAATCTAAAACAGAAATGGTACAGAAAGAAAAAAAAAAACATACACACAAAAATTGAGATGTACTATTTATAGTACTCCAGCAGAGCTCAAAGGAAACGATGTTGTGTTTAGAAGCGAATTGCTGAAACCTAACAATTCTCTCTCTCTCTCTCTCTCTCTCTCTCTCTCTCTCTCTCTCTCTCTATCTATATATATATATATATATATATATATATATATATATATATATATATATATATCACACACACACACACACACACACACACACACACACACACACACACACAGGAAGGACGGGTTAACTGTCGGGGCTACAGGTTTACAAGAAGGTACGGCTATATCTTCGATTCGCGCTGATGGAACTCTTTTACAATAAATGCGCTGCTTTGCTGTTTGAAGGATGTTTTCTGTTTGAAGAGTTTTCAGAGTAGTAGTGGTCATCTGTAACTATTCATTTTTTTTTTTCTTTTTTTTTTTCTCAACGTATGTAGTTTATGGTTTCTAGCCATCAATTTACAACAGTAACATTGTTACCAATGTGTTGTGTTTCACGCTTTCGCTGTCTAATTATATTTGTTGATTATTGGTCTACTCAACAGATTGTGCACATAGGTCTGTAGCTTCCTTCTCCCTTTATAATCATGAACACCATGATAAGATGGGTGTTGTAATAATCCATGTTGTTCAATAGGCTAGAACATTAGGAATTGATTGTGAAATATATAAGCAGGCTGCTATTCCTGCTAACGCAGAAGATAGTGTTGCTGCTGTTTTTATCTTTTCCACCATGAAATGCAGTATCAATTTATTATCAGCCTGTCAACGGAAAAACAACAATCTCTGGAGTCACTGAGTCAATGACAGGATACTGTCATTAAACCGACAGAGAAGGCAGCTTAGTTGCTGTGTGAGACAAAAACAGGTGTGGAGTCACAGAGATCACAGACAATCATCTGACCGGAATTTCTACATGCAACGCACATCCTTACCTTCCCTGAATGCTAAACATTCATTTCAACCATAGTCAGCCAGAAATATAGCGAAATCACTTACTAAAGTTTGCCAGACTCCTGCTAATGTCAGACACTTCACAACCCACTCTCCACTTGCTATCAAAAATACACAAATCTGACATTCTGGCATACCTATTGTCTGTGCTTGTCAATGCACTCCCCCCACCCCACATACACATAGACACACGCACACTACAACCATGACCCCTACCCTCCACTTCCAGTCCCCCCTCCCCCTCACAAAACGCACACACACACTGCCCCACTTTTTAAGACGTATCAAAGCTTGGTACTGTTGTTTCAGAATCTATCTGATGATGAAGACGTCCTCATCATAAGCTTGACCTCTGAGGACTCCACCAACGACTCCTTAACAGATCAGGAGCACACATCAGCAGACAAACCTGGTTCCACTGAATGCAGTGACATGACAGCCAGTGACAGCCAGGAAGCAACTGGATACAGTCATGGTGCACCTGGATCCAGCCACAGTGTACCTGAATATGACAGTCATACATGTTCACCAGGATGCAACCATGATTTAATGCAACACGACCATGACAGCACTGGAAGTATTCAAAGCACGTCTGAACACCCAAGTGGTGTCACTCCATACGCCCATGATGAGCCTCAATGTTCAAACAATCCAGCAGAAAATATTTCAGACGATGGTTTACTTGACCTTAATCCAGCTGGGACCGAGTTTAAGCATGGTAGCACAGAACGTGACTATGATGTAACTAAAACCAGTGGACACGTTGGAGATCAATCTACATACAGCAATGACACTGATGACAAGTCTGCACAAGGCATGACAACAAGATACAGAACCGTGACCCATGGCACAGCTAGTACCCATGATGATGCTTCTGATCATGTTGACACATCTGGTGACACCCACACGTTAATCACAGAAACACAACAGGAGGATCACACCTGTCCGATGCACAGCAATCCACATCAGTGTGAAGAGAGCTCAGAAAAAAAGGACAAGGGTATGGACAAAAAGAACACTTCATGCAGCACTCAGCTGTTTGTGCAGAACAAAAGGCGCCGGCCTGGCCTCCACGACATGCGGAAAAACATTGAAAAGCAACAGTTCAGAACATCACACATTGATTCGTACTGTGGAAAAGTCACACGAGTGCACATACTGTCATGAATTATTCGAAACATCAAGTGGTTTAAATAGGCATATTGGAAATCACACTGGAGAAAAGCCATATAAATGTCAATATTGTTCTAAAGTCCTTCACTTCACACAAAAATCCAGTTTGGACCCTCACATTCGAACTCACACTGGAGAAAAGCCATATAAATGTCAAAATTGTTCTAAGTCCTTCACACAAAAATCCAGTTTGAACACTCACATTCGAACTCACACTGGAGAAAAACCATACAAATGTCAATACTGTTCTAAGTCCTTCACACAGACATCACATTTGAGCAATCACATTCGAACTCACGCAAGTGAAAAGCCCATATAAATGTCAATACTGTCCTATGTTCTTCAGACGGAGTGAAGAACTGAACATTCACACTCGAATTCACACAGGAGAAAAACCATATACTTGTCAGTACTGTCCTAAGTCCTTCAGACGGAGTGACCAACTGAACATTCACACTCGAATTCACACAGGTGAAAAACCATATAAATGCAGCTTCTGTCCTAAGTCCTTCAGACAAAAATGCGATTTCGTACGACATAACCGAATTCACACAGGCGAAAAGCCATATGAATGCAAACACTGCTCTGAATCCTTCAGACGTAAATCGTCGTTGGATAGACATACCAGAACTCACACAGGAGAACAGCAAAGCAGTCAGGGCACACATCAGACACACGTCTTGTCTAACAATTCAGACTCAAGCCCATGGGGGGAAAAATAGTGTTAACTCTGTACTAAATCTGTGGGTGAATTTTCCAGCTTAAAATGCCCTTCTCAAAGTCTCCGGGACCATAAAGGTTAACAACTGGCAGGATGCTTTCACAGATTGATAGTTCACGCCACCTGTTACACCGACTTCATGTGACAGCGTGCATAGAAACACAGAGATACTTTAGGTAATGAGATACTCGGAGAGGTGATAAACACTTCAAATGTAAAAACCTTAACAACAATCAGAAAAAAAAGAAAATGTCAATTCACGAATGTGTGTATATGTGAACTTGATACATGCCTCTGTG
>JADBJO010008958.1:36954-39454 GCA_016801955.1 Conus betulinus | reverse complement strand
TTCCCCATTACCTCTCCCTTTCCCCACCGTCCACTGCCCATGTCCCTCCTCCCCTCCCTCACTCCACCCTTCCCTGCTTTTTTCGTTCTGTTGTCCTCTGTCCCCCCTTCCACCTCCCTACGCCCCCCCTCCCCCATGCTCTGTTTTTGATTCTTTGTTTTTTTATCCGACCTCTTTTTTTTCTTTTGCTTTATACCCAACCTCAATTCTTTATATACCAACCTGAATTCTTGAATGAACAAAACCAAAAATGTTGACTCCTGGGACTGAGCCAAATGAGCTATTTGGGCTGACACCAAATACGATTTTGTTTTCTGTGTTATCTTCTGCATGCTGTTCATTCAGCTCCCTGTGTACAGCTACAGCCTGAACTGTTCTACCACAATCCTGGCACTGGCAACCCACAGGGAGTCCCTGTTAGGTCGTTATGAGGCAACAGTCCCTGTCCACAGGGAGTCCCTGTCAGGTCGTTATGAGGCAACCCACAGGGAGTTCCTATCAGGTCAGGTCGTTATGAGGCAACCCACAGGGAGTCCCTGTCAGGTCGTTATGAGGCAACAACCCACAGGGAGTCCCTGTCAGGTCTGTTTATATGAGGCAACCTACCAGAGGACACACTGCACTGCTGTCAAGTCACCTGGTGGTGTTCAGGGATGGCTCTCCTGATCTAGCTCTGGCTGGACACCATCTACACACCTCCCAACTGATGACAAGGAGCACTCAGTCGTGGAGCAGCGTGTATGGCCTTTCCTTTGATGGGGCTCCACCATGTCAATGCTGGTGATGCTGAAATACACTCATCAAGGGCACAGATGTAAAAGCACCTGGAGGGACATCAAAACTGAGGTCACCATGACTGGGGCATGGGGGACCACAGTATTTTGAGACATTGGCTTGTATGTTACGCTTACTTTCATATTTCTTTCATAGCACGTCAGCCAGATCCTTGAGATGCAGACACCTGCAGTGTTGCCAGGAAAGTTAAACGACTCGAACAGAGACTTACCCATTACATGGACGGAACTCGTGTGTATGGTCCGTCTTCCAGATGAACCCATAACAAAACTCTGCTCTGGCTATGAGTGGGCCACGACAGAAAACTCCCACAAAGAAATGGCTCTGATGGAAATCGAACCCACAATCACTCAACCAGGTGTGTGCGACACTAACTACTTCGCCACGGTGGCAGGTGCCACATGGTGACATGTGTAGTGACACACAGACACTGATCACAGACACAAAAAGTAGCAGAGAAGTTCACATACCTAGGCAGCTCTATCAACAACGCCAATGACCTCTGCATAAACTGACGTGTATGTGTGTGTGTGTGTGTGTGTGTGTGTGTGTGTGTGTGTGTGTATATATATATATATATATATATATATATATATATATATATACTACATACACGTCACCATGAGTCTACCTTACCTGCTGGCACTCAGGGAGGATGTCATGTGCTGACAAAGGCAAATAAAGCCGAAAATTTCATTTACAACCACGACAGCTTGTTGTCCTTGTATCTTTTTTCTTTTGTATATATATATATATATATAGATATATATATATATATATATATATATATATATATATATATATATATATATATATACATTACAATTAAGGAGAGAGGGAAAGGACAAGACTGCATTGTATGTAGAACAAAGGCTTTTCAAGAAAAAGATAATGGAATACCTCACCATATGCAGTAAATGAATTTTTGCCACCAACAGTATCAATTCTTTACGCCAAAAGCACAATTTGACACTTTTGTGTGTGTGTGTGTGTGTGTGTGTGTGTGTGTGTGTGTGTGTGTGTTTGTGTGTTTGTGTGTGTGTGTGTGTGTGTGTGTGTGTGTGTGTGTGTGTGTTTGTGTGTGTAACCTTTCAGATAACAGTGTGGGGGAATTTTTGTGACATGTTGATGTGTATATACAATATGCTGTTACTATACATGCACTGAATAAATCCATACTGTTCACTCTCTTTTAGTCATGTCTTGAAAACTAATGCATCTGGAGTGTCACAATACAAAAATATTGCCAAAACCGAAGCATCTGTGTCTATATAACGTTCAGAAAACATACCAGTCCTTTTTGGAAGACCAGCATTATTTGTAAGACATTGAAATGATCAACAGTCTTTCTGCAGTAAGTGTAGATTGACAGGCGCATGCTTATGTTTAAGCATAGGAACTGACTTGTTCTGTTGAACGTAATTTGGTTCACGCATGCACAAATCCATTCCTGATGAAGCAAATATCACACCAGAAAGGTCTTTGCACAATTGTTCTTCATACCAATTTTCTAAATTGTATAGATCCCTGAAAAAAGCCAAACAAAACCCAGCAGTATTGCCCAAATGGAGGAGGAACAGATACAACACAAATTTCAGTAACATCATATTTTTCATATTCTATTTTGCTTTCATTTATAATCTCTGGTCCTTTATCTTTTTATCAGGACGGTGTTTTTTTCGTACAAATCAGACATATTTTGTTT
>JADBJO010008958.1:12500-16011 GCA_016801955.1 Conus betulinus | reverse complement strand
AGGAAAAAGAAATGATGGGAGGAAGGAAGAAAGAGACGAAAAGAAAGAGAAATGACAACAACAAAAAACAGAGATGGTAAAAAAAAGGAGAGAGAGAGAGAGAGATGAGAGAGAGAAGAGAGAGAGAGAGAGAGAGAGAGAGAGAGAGAGAGAGAGAGAGCGGAGAGGTCAAACCTACTGCATAAGGAAAGTTGGAGTTCTCTTCACGTTTCTCTCTCCGACCTGATGGACTCTGTCCATCTCTCTTAGTTGCCAAGCAGACCCTGGTCACCATGCACCCACCCAAGACTTAACCTAAGTGGATCCACAATGTACCTTAGGGACCACTGAACACGTTTCGGGTTGTTCCCAAGAAAATAACTCATTTGGACTGAGTTATGGCCCTTGATTTAAGGGTACCCTCCTTGTATGCTGACCACAATCATCATTCCAGTCAAATGTAGCTCATGTGTATGATCCGAAATCCATGTTTCTGTTACTTTTGTAACTAAATCAACGACTTGTCACCTTTAAAAAAAAAAAAGCCGTTTGTATAGTCCAATAAAGTATATCTTGCTTCAGGGGTGCGCTATCAACTGAAACCGTCATTTTTACAAAACGGACTGTATGTCATCTTATTTTCAATGCAGTACATTGAAAAATAATCAAAAACAGGGCTTTGGGGGATTGTTTGTATACACAGCAATGCCTTTGGGTCATTCAGGACCAATTAGGGCTTCCTAGTCCCGTTTATTTATAGGTACAAAATTTAAATATATTCCCTATACCCCCTAAATGTGCGATTTCAAACAAAAACGATACAACACGCTTTAAACAGAACAACAGTTGTTGTTATTTGCAACAGGCATCGCTGTAAAATAAAATGAATATACTGTAGTGAAATACAACAGTAATATGATACAATTCGCTGTTCTAGATGTTGTGATTATCTTTAATAAATAATGAATTTTCTACATTTCATATATACATGTATAATAATCGCACTGCTACTTGGAAATCGCATGCATTTTACATCTTAACAAAAAAAAATGTTTGATTTGTATTGCTAATGTTCTTTGGTGGTGTGTGTGTGTGTGTGTGTGTGTGTGTGTGTGTGTGTGTGTGTGTGTGTGTGTGTGTGTGTGTGTGTGTGTGTGTGTGTGTGTGTGTGCAGGTGAATGAATCCTCTGGTGTAATGGTCAACTGAACATGGCGGCAAGAAAGCGAAAACATGAAGACAGCCCTGTTGGTGAAGTGTGTGTCATTCATTTCAGTGATTCTAACAAGAGATCATTTGTTCACCTCTCTAACTGCAAAGGATCTCAGAACAGACTGATAAAACTTCAAGACATTTGCAAAGAAAAGGCTATTGCAGCTAACTGGAATCTCCATATTGGATGGGAGGGCAGAGGCTTGCAACTGCGTTACAGATGATTTACGGCCTGAATACGGCTACCATCGTGACTGTTACCAAAGATTTCACCAAAAACCTTGATAGACTAGAATCATCTTCAGAGTCACAAACAATATCTCTAGAGCTAAGACAGCCTGCGCGTTCTTCTGGCTCAGTGGAAACAGTTATCTTCAGACCAGACTGCATATTGTGTAACAAAGAGGGGTTGAAAGAAGTTTGTAACAAAAAAAAGAAAAAAAAAAAAAAAAAAAAAAAAAAAAAAAAAAAAAAAAAAAAAAAAAAAAAATCACAGAATGCTTGGTCAACTTAACCTACACCCAAGTTTGAACGTGAAGGATGGAGCACAGTTCTTGAAGTTGCTGTGCACAAAAAAAAAGATGAGAAACTGTTGTGCTGAATCAGAGGGTTTGACCTGTTTGCCTGTGAGGCATAGTATCGCCCTTCCTGCCGTAAGAAGTATGTCAGAGATCCTGCAGCATGGCAGAGTAAAGACGGTCCATCAAAGAGAGATCAGGGAAAACCTGTGAAAAGTCACATAAGACAGCATTTGACAGAGTCTGTTTAGGAATTGAAAGAGAGGTGCTTCAGCAGCAGACGATTTTGAGAATTTGTTCATTATGGGTCACGGATGATGCCCGATGTTTTAGTTTACCGTTATAGCCATTGCTAACGGCTGTAACGGCCTGTAACGGTTTTTTTTCTTTTATGGAATATCTCAGAAAGTACGCTGCCGATCTTTGTGAAAATTAGCAGGTATGTTCACTATGGGTTACGGATGATGCCCGATGTTTATTTACCGTTATAGCCATTACTAACAGCTGTAACGGCCTGTTACGATTTTTCTTCTTCATGGAATGTCTCAGAAAGTATTGGCCGATCTTTGTGAAAATTAGCAGGTATGTTCACTATGGGTAACGAATGTACCCGATTTTTTCGTTTACCGTTATAGCCATTACTAACAGCTATAGCGGCCCATAACGGTTTTTTCTCCTTTATGGAATCTTTCAGAAAGGACATTGTCGATCTTTCTGAAAATTTATAGGTATGTTCATTAAGGGTTACGGGGTGATGCCCGATTTTTTAGTTTGCCCTGTTATAGCCGTTACTAACGGCTATAATTACCCATAGCGGTTTTTCTTCTTTATGGATATCTCAGAAAATACGTGGCCGATCTTTCTGAAAATTTGTAGGTATGTTCATTATGGGTCTCGGATCATGCCGATGTGTAATTTTTACCATTAAAGCCGTTACTAACGGCTGTAACGGCCCATAACGGTTTTTCTTCTTTATGGAATGTCTCAGAAAGTACTCTGCTGTTCTTTCTGAAAATTTGTAGGTATGTTCATTATGGGCGACGGATGATGCCCGATGTTTTACTTTACCGTTATAGCCATTACTAACGGCTGTAACGGCCCATAACGGTTCTTTTTATGGGATATCTCAGAAAGTACTTGGCCGATATTTCTGAAAATTTGTAGCTATGTTCATTATGGGTCACGGATGATGCCCCATAGTTTTTGGTTTACCGTTATAGTCATTACTAACGGCTATAACGGCCCATAGCGGTTTTTGTTCTTTTACGGGATATCTCAGAATGTACTTGGCTCGATCATTCTGAAAATGTGTAGGTATGTTCATTATGGGACACGTATGATGCCCGATGTTTTAGTTTACCATTATAGCCTTTACTAACGGCTATAACGGTCCATAACTGTTTTCTTCTTTTTTTATGGAATATCTTAGTATGTGGCCGATATTTCTGAAAATTTGTAGGTATGTTCATTATTAGTCACGGATAATGCCCGATGTTTTAATTTACCGTTATAACCGTTACTAACGGCCCATAGTGGTTTTCATCTTTATGAAAAATCTCAAAAAGTACTCGGCCGATCTTTCTGAAAATTTGTAAATAATTATGTTCATAATAGGTCACACAGATGATGGCCGATGTTTACCAGAATAGCCATTACTAACGGCCGTACCAGCCCACGACGGTTTTTCCTCTTTATGGAATATCTCACGCGTATTCAGGATAAACTGGGAGTACGTTTATATGCTTTGCATCTTGTTTCTTCTTCCTTCGAAGATTTATTGAATAGTAACCAGGAAGAAGCTAAA
>JADBJO010008958.1:7500-10000 GCA_016801955.1 Conus betulinus | reverse complement strand
AGTTACGAATACAAAATAAAGCGCAATACAATGAAAATGAAGATAAAGGAATTACAAAAGTATACACAACAAAAACGAAAATTATCAACATTATAGATAATGATGGTTACTTCGCAATCAGGGATTGCAAAATTTTCATAAAGATCAACAAATTTGTGTACCACTAGGGTATGTCAGTTATGTAAATAAGCATAAAACAGATGTGGGTTTGAGAGTACTTACATGGATGATAAGTTGAGTGTGGAGGGGTTTTTTTTTGTTTGTTTGTTTTTTGTGTGTTTTTTTGTTGTTGTTGTTGTTGTTGTTGTTGTTGTTGTTTGAGTGTCTAATGTCATCTGACGATGAAAAGACATCCAAGAAACCACTGGACTGAACTGAAGAAGTAAGAAGCATGGAAACACGCCATTCACGGTATCAATCTTGTTTTAGGCATTCAGAGAGAGAGAGAGAGAGAGAGAGAGAGAGAGAGAGAGAGAGAGAGAGAGAGAGAGAGAGAGAGAGAGATCTTGAAAGTGTTTTGTTTTCCGAAACTTTTGACCAAATTAGGACAATTTCATGACTCTTCCCATTTTGATCTCATACAATTCATTTACGATCTGATCTTTTGATAAACGAATGAAGTCGCAAATAGTGTCATTTATTTCGTGTTTAGGATCTTGTCTACTACGGAGAGGAGGATCTATTTCAACTAACTGGGTGAAAGACTAGTTTTTTTTTTATGTTACAATTTGGACAGAATACTAAGAAATACTTTCTCGTTTTTTGAATCGGTGTCTCAGGAACAAATTGGATCCGTTTTTCAGTGTCGGTTAACAAGGGCTTGGTTACTCATTCCAAGACGGAGTCTCCAATTGTTAAACCGTTTCATCGTTGTGTTCATGATAGTGATGAAAAGGCGCGAACGAGTCGCCCGTGAACTGAAACACTGGAATTCTCTGAGAGACTTTATGGACTTTATGTTGTCTGACAGGTCAATCCGGAGTGCTGATGTGTTTGGATTAAATGAGTTTTTTGCACAGTCTTGCTTTCTTCACTCTGGCTAATTGTGACTTTTCTGCCCCTTTCTTTCCGATTCTAACCCTTTGTGGTCTTCTTTCTGTTTTGTGTTGATATGTTTGTTGCTTTTTCTGTTTTCTTGACTGTCGCAATTTCTTTTGGATTAAGTTAGTTTGTTTTTATTTGTTGTTTTGTTTGTTTGTTTGTTTTGTTGTTTGCTTCTTTTCTGACGGTGACCAGTTAGGTATACATTCTATTTTTATCAATTTTCCTAACTGGATCATTGACTGATCGCTGTTGATAATCTTGATGATGGTCGCGTTTTCTGACACACACATAGAGAGAGATACGAATATCGATACGGATATTTTATTCAGAAATAGGCCATTGCCCCTCTGAAGGGGTGAGTCTGGAAATCATCATTCAAATATTTTAAACGGTCAAACTTGATTCAATAACATACATTAAGAAACAAGAGCAGATCGTAACTTGATTGCTTTATGTAAATGTATAGATAGATTTCTAGTTGTTCGTTCATTATTGGAAGCTAGAAGTAAACTTAATCTGAATAGGCTCGAAATCTACAGTATTTTAAGTGTATATAACATTCCCTTATTTCCATTAATAAAGGACAGCACAGAACAAAATGCACTTCGTCTTCTTTCTCTTCTTTACACAATGGACACATTAAATCAACAGAGGTATGTTGTTTCTATCGATATCTGTGTACAGCAATATCTGAAATACCCAGTCTGAATCTTGTTGTAATAATCTGGAAATGTCTGTCTAGATTCACCATTAAATGTATTTCATCGACTGCTATTGTGTAAAAAGTCTTTTTACATACTAAATCGGTCATTGTTCTTGGCATGAAGATCCCATTCTTGCCATCTGCAAAGTACTAGTCTTTTCCTTAAATTCAGCAAGAAACTGTTCCACTTCCTCAATACCTTGGTTTAACCACACGTATCCAAAACCATACATATATAACTTATAGCGCATGCCAGATAACCAGTTTGTCTTATCACGAGAGTCTAACTCAAATTATCATGTCTGTGCTTTCGCGGTAATCGTAACTCTTCCATTCTTGTTAACTTTAACCAGTAGTGTAGACACCTAACGGCACAAATTATGTAAACAGGGTATCTATTTGTCTCTCCATATACTAGATCATCAGGTGTTTGTATTTGAACCCCCCCTTCCCCCCCCCCCCCCCCCCCCCCCAACCTTTTTCAAGACAAAAAAGTACTTTTTCACATAAATGTGCTGCATTACTTAGTCCCCACAATTCAGCACCATATTGAACAATTGGTTGTATCTGCGCATCAAATAGTTTTGAAGTTACAGCGAGAACACTGCATTTCAACTTAAGCAGTTTTTGTAATGTGCATAACAACGCACGCTCCGCTCTGCAGCTAAGGTTCTGACAGGAGACTGCGAATCTCAGCTGTATTGAGAAACAGATGTCTGAATATTTACAAACATTAACAACAGGCAAAAGGAT
>JADBJO010008958.1:0-5000 GCA_016801955.1 Conus betulinus | reverse complement strand
TATCTTTGTAATAATGATCAATGAGGATACGGATGACGAAGATGATGATAGCTGAGGATTCCCATCTAATCGGAGAATGACGGATCCGACTTGCCCACGCATGGGACGGGATGTACTCTAAGCGTAATCCTTACGATATATCGGCCTCAGCCAGGCGCTAGGGAGATACTAGAAACCTGCAGTGTGTTGGTCGGGTCAATTTGACACAATATTCCATGGACCGCATCTACTAAAGTAAGTGGGTGAATGTGAAACTCGACTGTGTGGTTCCCAATATTCCCAGTCGAGTCCATAGCAAACTCAGCTCTGAATAAGAGCCGGGTTCGGGGGCAGAAAATGTCCACAAAATAAATGGTCTTGATGTTGGTATGGAATCTGATGTGAAATCGAGTAACTCATGACCCCCCAGCTGGAAGGTCTGTGAGGTTAACCAACACTCCAGTACGGGGCTGGTTGAAAATTCGCGTGGGTTTCCATCCCCCTTCTCATGTAAAAAGTTCAAACATTCGGTATTAATTTTGTGTATGCAATGCAAAACATCATTTTTAACAGGGAGCTTTCGTTTGTATATCCATGATTTCCGAGGCCCATCTTTCAATGGCGCCGGTCCTATTCTGAAAATGGTGGAGGAGGAAAAGCTTTTTACAGTCAAGTTGTGTTCTTGAGGCCTGAATTCCCATTTTGCGAGCCAATTTCAATAAGTTCGGATGATTGCACTATCAGGAGATATTCTGGACTGTTATTGATGGTAGCCGATTTTTGAGCAAGAAGTTATATGCCTGGCAATTTGTCTTAGATTCCAACTGAGACGTTTTTGCAGAACAGCATCCTGCCAATTTTGAACAGAGACTGAAATTGGAAATTCATAATGCAGGAAAACTTCGTAAATGTATATTTTTGCCTTCCATCAAATATTAAGTGGGGTAGACAATGCATTAAATGCCTAAGATCAGGTACAGTAGTAGGGGAGATAAACATGTTCTTCTACTGCGCATCCAATACATTCAGGGCAGCCAGGGTTACCATTTCTAATGAAACTTAAACTAACTTTTTGCCAGTGAAATCCAACTGTTGCAAGATGCTCGGGAAGGGTGTTGGGTGGTAGTTCTCGCCGTGCTATTCTTGGATCACAGCACTTATAGTCCATACACTAAACACACACACACACACCACACACAACCGCACGCACGCACGCACGCACGCACGCTGCACGCACGCACGCACGCACGCGCGCGCGCGCACGCGCGCGCACACACACACACACACACACACACACACACACACCACACAAGACAGCACACACAACACACACACACACACATAACCTTCAATATAAAGTTCCGAAGATAGAAAGAAATGATGACTTGAGCTTCCAACTCGCCCTGTATTACGAAACGGTTATGATTAGTAACGTCTGCAACAACAAAAAAAGCAACCGAAATTGGTTCGAAGTGAGACATTCATAGATACTGATGATCGAGGAAAGAAGCTCTTTTATTCTGGAGACCGAGTTTTGCAGGCAGAGCAGCATGACTAAATCTTTTTTAAGGTTTGATGATTTAGCAAATAGCCTCTGCGTTCAATGTTGATAAAGTAGCAGAAAAAAATAGAAAAGGGGGGGGGAGCGGGGGGGGTACTACAAATACTCATTTTAACTATGTCAAACGATTCAGTATAGTGAACCGATGTCTGCAGAGAACGTTTTTGTGGAGAGAATGCAGCTGAATCTTTTCTGCCATTTTGTAATTTTTTACCTGGAAACGCATTGATTTGGGCTTTGATTATTTCCGCGTTTGTTTAATTGAATTGCCTGCTTCGCCATAGTGCCCGTCTGGTCGCGAAAACTGGGCAACATCGGCAGTATTGCTCTCATTCCGATCAACCCCGTCGCAGCCATTCCAGGGATCCCTTTCCGGCATCCCCACAGATCTCATGTCTGGCGTCCGGAGCATGGTCTGCAACGGCTACTTCAGCCGGCACCGGCAATCAGCACAGCTTTGGGAATCAGTCAATGTCATAATCGTCAAGAGGCGCAACCCACCGGAGGGAGACCACTGCAACATAGTCTGACTAAAGTGCACTTTACACCGAGTCAACCTGGTCGGTATGCCGTGTTGCAGTGGCGCTCCCCGACGTCGTTTCGAGTACTCTCCTAACATACGTATATGAGGCCACTCCGTCGCCAAATCATAACTCCCCACCCGTCATACTAGACTCCCACTTAATATAGCCCCACTTATTCGGCGGAGCTGCCCAATTGGGCCGGGGCGATGAGTGCCCTTGCTCGGGGTCCCTCACTGAGATGGCGTGCCAGTACGCAACGATCCAGCCGGAGTTCTTTTGGAGCGCCACCATGGAGCCGCCCAACGACAGCCCCAACATGGACTAGACCGATTACAACGGTGGGAACCTGACGGCACCAACCAAGGCAAACAGGACGTGGAGGACGGACAATCGAAACTAGCGGTAAACCATTGAGCAGCAGGGCCATGAAGGGCCACAGAATTTGAGGTCATGTGGTTTTTTTATATGCTGGCTCGATGAGTAATACAGGAGGATCGATTAAGAGCGTGACGGCTACGGATTTTCATTTCGGATCTGAGATCTACTATGACAGGGAATGGAAAAGAAGATGGGGATAGAAAAAAAGGAAATGGCTGTCGTCTAGACAGCTTACTATTACGCTAACCTATTCATGCCCTTAGTCGCTGTAGGGCGTCCAACGCGAAATTTGATATGCAGCAGTCACTATCGGCAAAGCACCTGGTCCATGAAGATTGTGAGCAACACGGTCAGAAAAACATGTGACAGAAAACTGCATGCCCTTAAGTGGATCGAAAACGGCCGAGACTGTGTTCGGCCCCCTACAGTCCTTCCGCAAAACTGAGTGTCCAGCAGGCAAAACTCCAACTCTGGTGTAGGAGCCGTCGGGGCAGAGAAAACACCCCACATGACTCTCTGACTGGGGTTCGAGTCTCGACTTCAGCGACCTCCCCCGACCTCGGATCACCACGCGAACGCTAACCACCTGTCAGCGCCACGGCCTGGGCTGCTGGTGATTTCTTGTGCATGGAGAGTTTTAGCTTCTTTACATTCGGCTGATTAGCCTCAAAAAGACGCAGCTTAGGAAACGGACACTCTCTCGGCTGTTTTGAAAGAAACAGAGTGAGTTTTTTCTTTTTCCCTCCGGCATTCTTTTAATTGCAGATTTCGGAATGGCCGCCCCAATGCTCAACATGAAGCGACCGAAACATTTTCTACGGCGACCTTACTGACCGCGACGCAGTAGCTTCTTCCTCCGACACCCGTAGCAAGCGTTAATGTCAAAAAGTTCAAAAAAAGAAGGCCCAATAACGACGGACCCCCTCTCTATATTGAAGCACTACCTTGCCCACCTATTCTACCAGGACCCCAATCGTTCCAAAGAGAGGTTACAGGATATCCGACGGCAAGTTTTTTTTTATTTCTTTTCTTTCCAAAGTACATGTTGACGTTACCTAAATGAAACATAGTATTTAAAGTGCACGTCCATCTCATCTGACCGCTGTCTCTGTCCTTTCTGTCCCAGGTCTTGGTTGTCGAGTTCCCCACTGTCTGTAGGTTTCTCTCTACCTCCTCCTCTATCTCTCTCTATCCTCTATCCCTCTCTCTCTCTCCTCCCTACAGTCTCTCATCTCTCATCTCATTTTCCCATCTGTTTGTTCAATTCCTGCTTCTGTATAAGCCAAACCAGCTTCATAATTTAACTGATTCCTCTCTCTTTCGTGCTGGTTCAATCCTGTTTAAGCCAATAATCATTCTAAGCTTTCTCTCCGCTCTCTCTGTCTCTGTCCTTCTCTCATCTATAGACCTTCGATATCTCACTGTATTCTTGGTCTCTCTCTACTCTCTCTCTTTCTCTCTATAGCTCTCTTCTCCTCTCTCTCTTCCTTCTGCAATCTCCTTCCCTGCCATACCTGGATATCTGCACCGTACTGCGCGATGCCTTCCTCACTTTCCCACGGTCAATGGCGGCTTGGAGCGGACTGTGCAGTAACCGACCCATTCATACAGATTTACCTTCGACGCCAATGTCGACAACAGCATAAACATACCCATACGACAGCAAGACATTATTTCACTTGGCCTGAACACCCGCCCCAAAAAATCCGTGACAATGGTTCATAAAACGGTCCACTCAAAATACATCAGTCCTAAAAGTTCGTGGTTTGTCTGAAGAAACGGGGCTATAGATCTACTGCGTACGGCTTGTCGCCTGTCTGGAAGGCCATGTGACCGGACGAAGTCTCGCGGTCAAAGACAGACAGAACCAGCGCGATTTGTCAAACTTCTAATGTCTCCTAACCTAAAGAAAACCAATCGTCATTGTTCACACAAAGTTGGTCTTGGAAGGAAGGATAGACATCAGTAACAAATGCGTTTGTAGATAGGGTTACTCAAATGTTTGCGCGGTTCAGAGAAGGTATTTTTTTGGGGAATCACCAAAGTCTGGCAAATAAGCTCATAGAAAGGCAGAGGGTGAAGGTCCTCCGTCGGTAGTCTAAAAAGCCATATGACCTGTCGACGCAGCATACCCTTGTTCCGCGCGTTATGGTGCCTCCACCTAGAAAGCTGGAGCAACGCCTAACCACCTTTCTCTACCGCATTAACTCCTTCCATGAACATGGAATCATAAACGGGTCTACTGAGTGAACAGGTGGAACAACGCGATGGTTCCTTATCTTCTCCCCCCTCCTCGTCTTACGAACACACACAAACCGTCAGCTTCGCGCTCTGAAGCTCCTGAGGAGTTGCACCCGCCCGGGCCTGAAGATAGACGAGAAGTTGCAGTCTTCTTGTTGTGATCAGTCTTATGTAAACAGACCCGAAGATTACCAGCCCACTGTTGTGATTTCTATAATAAGTTTGGCAAAAAAGAAAGGTCTATTAGTTCTATTTATTACCACGAGCAGAGAAGTGCTGAGCGAGAGGCCGCCGCCACCCAAGGTCGAGCGAGGCGA
>JADBJO010008957.1:67529-89271 GCA_016801955.1 Conus betulinus | reverse complement strand
CAGAGCCTTTTCAAAGAAAGAGTGAAGCGTTTTATAATCCAAAAATTGAGCACCTGTCTTGTACTGTAGATGGCAAGCCCATTCAGTTGTTTTCAGCCGGACTCTTGCCTCACCAACACTTTGATGAAGTAAGAAAAGTTGTTTGCTGGAGGTAGACAAAACACATCCTACAGCCGATCTTGTGTGTAAAAAACTTCACCTTCATGATGTAAGACTTGAAGATTATTTAACAAGAAAGTATGGCTGTGGCTAGACTTTAGATCAACATATGACAATCGATTAGATGGAAGCGGAAGAAGGGTAGGGGCAGATGGCATAAACATACAGATGAGCAAAAAGAAGCAGAGGATAATGGCAAGTTTACAAACGCACGTTTTTGTGCTCTCTGACGCTCAGTTAAACACTGTAGAAAACAGACTAGAAAATATAATCATTAATAAACAGATGGACAGGTTAAGATTTTTGCCCAAAGACCCACACTGTTCGCTTATTTTTGGGATTACTGGATGTGGGAAAACAGTCTTTATACTTGATTTGTTACAAACAGTTTACAGGTTTCATTACGAGTACATTGTTATATTCTGTACAACCATTAAGCATAATAAGTCTTACAAAGAAAGAAAGTTTGTTTGGACAGACGAGAATGTATTCTTAGTTGACCCCAGTAATAACCTGAGCGACTGTTTAGAACATTACTATAAGCTATTTGAAGGAACTGAAACACTGTTTATTATTGATGACTGTTCGGCTGAACGGGACATTGTTAAAAAAAAAGAAAGACTCTGTCTAAGCTGGCTTTTAGCGGCCGCCACGCATTAGTTTCTGTTTGGCTTTTAACTCAAAAATACAATGCTGTCTTAACAGACTTTAGATCACAGTTAAAATCAGTTATCTTATTCTATACTAAGGACAAGGACAGCTTTGAAGACTGTCTGCGTGAAAACTATGTTGTTAGGGACAAGGATGAATTGAAGAAAATAAAAGACCAGCTAGAACAGTCTAAACACGCTAAACTATGCTTAAGGACTGACCCACCAGTTCAGTATGTATGTTTAGTATGAATAAATTCATAAATTGGTTATGAATAAATTCATAAATTGGTTATGAATAAATTCATAAATTGGTTATTTGTTATAATTTTTTTTACATTTAAAAATGTCTCGAGGACCTGAATCAAGGCTTGCTCCTAAGTGTATTGCAGTAGAGCTAAAGGATCTAGCAGACACAGTTGAGTTTGATTTAATAGGAGAGCCAGGAAATGTTTATGGATTTGAGTACACGGATGATGGTGTTTACAAACGAATAGAGATTGAAGATAATAAGAAACGGCCTCAACATCCTAGACTAGAACAGATAAGAAACCTAACGGCAGACGATTATGGCAATCATGAATACAGACTTAATAGAAAAGATAACAAATGGGCGTTGCTCCCAGAGATTGACTGGGACATAAGATTTGACTTACGAAGCCCCACTGTATACTTTGACAAGAAAAGAAACTTTAGAAAAGCATTGAGTGTAGGACCTCTTCTTGTTAGCCTTGTCCCGGGTGGACAACAGAAAAAGCATATTGAAGTAAATAAATACGGCCGTGGATACATGCTGCAAAGAAAGAGGACCTTAGCTGAAGTGGGAGACGACACGGTTGGCTTAGAAATTTTATCCAAAATTGCCATTGCCTGACAGTTTTACAATTCTTTTTGTTTTATTAATTACTCCAAATGAGTCTGTTTCTAGCTTGCCGGAACATGTGTTAATCAGGGGTGTTTAATTAACATCTGAAAACTTGGACGCTCCTCTCAGGCTTGTAACTGCTATTACTAAAAACAATGATGAAGTAAACACTTTTTGTTTCATCTGACAAAGTTACTGTCAGTGTTGACAAAGACAAACTAACAGTACTCGATTTTATGTTCATTAAGTATGTTGATTTTATTGGGTTTTACTCTGTTGCTAAAGAGTTGTCAGAAGAGCTAATAAGATATTATTTACAAAATTAAAATTTGATTAAAAATGGATGCTTTAAATAGTTTACAGGAACGACCAGGCTCATAAGTTTAGACTAAAGCACCTGACTAAACTTGAAGAAGAAATAGAAAACGACTTAAATAAGTATCAGGTTACTAGAAGAAAGTATGCTAAAGCTTTGAATGCTCTCTCTTACATGATTACAAGTTCATCGGTTGTAGGAAGTGTGAGTGGCGGGTCTAGTGTTGCTTTTTTGGCTTCTGGAGTAGGTGCGCCGGTGTCTATAGCTTTAGGAAGTGTCGGTTTAGGGTTAGGCGCTGTGTCTGTGATTGCTAGCGGAGTATTAAAGAAGATTAGTCCTAATCTTCAGAAACATACGGGAATTGTTGCCTTGGCAACAGCAAAACTTCATTCATTCATTAAAGTTAATAATAAGCAATACACTATTGGATGGAAAGATTACCCGACGAAGAATTTCAGCGTGCCATGGCTGACGGCGATGATTATAAACGACGAAAAATTGAACTTCAAAAGAAATGGAGAAAGACTTTTACTTCTGAAAAGGTAGACACCGAGGCAATTAAACTAAACATTGAAAAACAAACAACCGATCACCTAAAATAAGAATTCGAATTACCTAGGTGTTTCTGGGTTAAAAAATGAAGCCCAACCAGCCACTACATTATACATTGGATGAGATATTCTCAATGGATGATGATTATATTGATGTCTTAGAAAAACTACATTCATTAACAACAGACGAAAACACCTCCATGAGCTGAAGGGACTTCGAGTGAAGGGACTTCGAGTGAAGGGACTTCTAAACAACCAGATCAGTAACAAAAAAAAAATAGCCCTTTTTTTTTTTTACTAAACAGGTACTGTGTCTGGTGGGACAACTTGAAGCTCTTCGCGAACAAACGATCTTTTAGGAGCGGGCTCTCTTAAATAATATACAGGAGGGTTTGTTTTCATTATTCTCTCAATTTCATACGCGTCTACACTCCAAACAGGGTCTGTAGCTCTAATTCTTACATCGCCTTCTGCCTCTCCAGGTGCATACAAGTATCTTACTTTCAGGCCAAACGGCAAGAGTTTTGTGTCCATTCTGTGTGTGTGTCTTTAGTAATGCTAATCTTTTTTAATTTGATTGCCTCCACAGGCTTAAGACCTGTTGCTTTAAACTCTTCATTATTCATGGCACGCAAGACTGAAGGCAATCTAGTAACCCATTCTGTGTTGCGAGCTCTGTCCATAATCTCTCTGTAATACTGATAGGTAAACACAGCCGTTCAGCTAAATTCTTATTAAAGTTTTTCTACGAGGCTTGAGAGCGATGGTTGCCTGGGATTCCTCTCTTAACAGTAACCCGATGTCTTAAAAATAGTTGGTTTACAGCCCCCTTAAACTCTTTTCCATCATCAACCTGAATCAGCCTAGGATACTTTAACGGGCCTCGCATGTATATTTGTTGTAAAGCCACAGCCACAGCAGTAGAGCTTTTGTCAGTTAAAGGCTCTGCATCTTTGTACCTTGAAGCCATGTCAACAACAGTCAGAGCATACTTAAACCTTTTTCTTCTGACTTTGTCAATAGGCAAATACAACAAGTCCATCTGATGGGTGTATTCGGAACTGAGTTAACAAATTTAGGTCTTATAATTCTTTTGGGTGCAGGTAAATATATTTGCCAAATTGCTTGTTTTGAAAGCCAGTCTTTTGCTTCTGATTCAGACACCCCAGCAACATTACTTAGTTTTAGTAATTGCAATCTTCCCCTTCCAATAACCCTAGGAGAATAATATATTTTGTTCATTTTAACCACTATTTTAATAAACTATTTTTTTACACCAGAAAGTGTGCAACAAGATAGACTGATGTCATGCCAGCTATAATAAAAGCTATCTCTGCAGCCTTCTGATCGTCAGATGGTTCATAAAAGTCAGACAGGTCTGGGGGCGCTGACGTTAGAAACTTCTTTCCAGTTACCAAGTAATACTCATTCATTGCCTCATCAACGTCTGTGAATGTGTGAGCCGCATGACCTTGTTCTCTTAACTTTTTATTAATAAAGTCTAAGTGAGCAATCCTTCTTTTCTCATAAGCGTCCCGCGCTTTGGCCAAATCTTCCATTGCCTTGTTATGACGTTCTCTCTCTTCATCGGACCGTAGTTTACTGAACATGTAGTTGCTGCCGGAGAATGCCAATGCATTAACAATTGCTCTCCTACCATCATAACCAACCCGGACATCCTTTTTATGTACTAATATTTTCTGGGATAATGCTTTGAGCAACTAGAAAGTCTTTCGATGCAATGCCAGCAGTTAATATAACTATAACCTTAACAATGTCTTCGATCTCTAACCTTCCTAGGTCAGCCGGTTTCATCCTAAACAGATTTTTTTCCTAACACACTATAGCCTATACTAAGGCCGCTAATTACAGCAGAGTGGTAAATAGTATTAATGATCTTTGCACTGCTCATCTTTTTTTATTAACTAAAAAAATGATTAAAATAATCATAATAAGAAAGACTTTCTATATGCTTTTTAATCAGATAATCCTTCGTTGCTAAAGACAAAAATAAGATTGTGACCAGTTTTTGGTGAATCTTCTATCTTTCCCAGGTTAGGTGGTTTTATTCTCAGCAAACAGTTTGCAAGGGCTGAATAAACTATAACCCCAACAACTGGCACTGCATAATTAACCAGAGTTAGACTCATTTTAATTACATTTTAATCATATTTTAACATCTTAAAAAAAAATGGAGTTCAATGAGTTATTAAAAGTTGAGGAGTCTGCAGATCCTTTATTAAATCCTTCAGCAGACATTCGTCATAAAGAGAGGTTATACTCTTTGGCTGTGTGTGGCAAAACTAAACAGTATTTAGGCACTGAACTAAGTATTGAACAGATTCAACAACTGTCTGCTTCAGACGTTGAGAAGTATTATGATAGATACGAAGCTCAGTTAGGATCCCAAAATGGTTAGATCAGTGGGGCAGACAATGATTAGTTTATATGCTAAGTTAGTAGGCAAGATGGCGCCTATTGATTTAGAAGAAGACTTAAAATATGACTTAACACAAGACCCGGTTTTAATTAAATCACTAGAGACTCTAGCGTGTGACATGTATTACAGATTCGGAACACTGTTACGTCCATTCATCATGGGATTAATTACTTTTAATCATATTAATTTTAATGCTATTAAAAATGAGCGATCAAGAGAACAAGATTGTGACGAGGACTCCACAAGAGCAGAGTCAACAGAATGTAAGTCAACAGAATGTAAGTCAACAGAATGTAAATCAACAGAATGTGAGTGCCCCACAAGTAAGTAGTGTTACTAGTGTTACTAAAGCCAAACATCCTGGTCGTGTTGCTGCTGGTCAAAGGCTAGCTGAATGGAACCGATTTGCAAAAAACAAACCAGAAGCAAAACAAAAATTATTAGATAATAATACACCAGCACCACCAGCACCACCAACAACACCATCAAGAACAGACTATAAGCCGTATTATTTACTGGCGGCTGTTGCTGGTGTGGGATTCTTAGCATACAAATATTTGAAGCCATACTTAACAACAGAGTCAACACCAAAACCGCAAAAGCCCACAAAAATAATAAAGAAGAAAAACCAGTCCCTGTAAAAAAAAGAACAACCTGCTGTAGATCCATTTTTAATGAATTTTTTTTTTTTAAAGTACAATACAAAGTACAATACGAAGTACAATACGAAGTACTGGTTAAGTACAATACAAAGTACAATACAAAGTACTGGTTAAGTACTAGTCAAGTTCTTGCTAAGTTAGTATAAGTACTAGTCAAGTTCTTGCTAAGTTAGTTATAAGTACTAGTCAAGTTCTTGCTAAGTTAGTTATAAGTACTAGTCAGGTTCTTGCTAAGTTAGTTATAAGTAGTTAAATACATAGTCAGATTAAGTTCTGGTTAGGTTCTTAAGTCAAGTTCTTGTTAAGTACTTAGTTAAGTTCTAGCCCATGTTAAGTCCTAACCCATGTTAAGTTCTCCAATGACCTATGGAATATGAAAACTGCGGAGTTACATTAACTCGTTTGTTATTGTTAGAGACTAATGACTTCTTGTTAACAGCTGTTGTATTTACTTGATGAAGAGTTGATCGCAGGTTAACGTTTGTATGATAAAATACTTTGTCTTCAAATAGAGCTTCTTTGTAGTTGTCGTGAGTTATATTTTTTTTGACAACTGGTTTACTTATGCCTTTAGCTCTCTTGATTACAGAGGTCTCTCTAGCAGCAGTAACGCTATACATCTTTGACCGCAGACCAACGTATTCTTGTGACTGTCCCATTCAGCTCGTCCTTCATCTTTCCAATAACTTTCTATTCACAGTTGAATATAAGGACTGTCTTTAGGATAGTCACAAGTGTCGTACCATCCATCAGCTCCTTTAGCTACTTCTGCTTCTAAGTCCTTGTAAAAATCTTCTGTTGGGACGTCCAGAATAAATGAGTCAGTGTCTGTGTATAAGACTCTAGACTGGGGGTACTTCGGTTTAAAGTAGTCATACAGAAACTCCAGCATCAGCAACTTAGACAGTTCTAACACAGTGAACCCAATAAACACCGGCTTGTCCAGCTTTACCTTTTGTTTCTTCATCATGATGCCAACCAGGTCGTTATTAAATTGTCTGAAGTCTAGGTAGTTAGGTTTAGAGACTAACTTGATTGCCTGCCTTCCATTCGTAACCAGTCTTATGTCTTTACGTGTGTGCGGGTTCTCCATCGTCTTGCCAAAACAACTGTTGTTCATCAACTTGAAAAAGTCTTTTTCTGATGTGTCGGTGTTTTGGTTCTAAGATCGTGTTCTTCATGATGTATGGTTTCATAAATGGTGCTTGGTCAAAAGCAATTATCCGGTGAACAGCTGTTAGCTTTAATCTGTGTCTTAAGTAAAACTGCAATAGTCTGTAATGGCAGACATACTTAGTCTTGTTACGAAGATTAGGCACGAGTTTAGGCGGCTCTGTGGGAGCCATTTGTAATGATTCTGCAGCCAGAGGGTAGTCGTTATGAAGGTCGTGCAGTTCTTTTGGATACTCTAAGTCTACTTCTAAGATTAGTCCTGCTGGGTGATCAGGTGTAATTCTTGCCAACAAACCTAACACATCATTGACGCCAAAGGTCCGATGTCCATTCTAAAGTTTCTTAGTGGGAGTGTCTGGGCTCATAGCCCACCCATACAATTGTTGGTGTCTGGATACATCAGATAGTTTGATGGTTTGGTCGGATCATAGTCGTCTAGATGCTTGTTGTTGGCTTTGCAGTAAGGATGAGAGGCCATGCTGATACCGCCCCTTAAAAACCCTTTTCAATCATCTGGAGTGTATCCAGATCAGATATTAAGTCGATCTGGATGTTTGTGGATTTTAAGAAAGCGTCCCAAGAAAGGCTGGGGGCAGAGATGTAGTGCGATGAGTCTAGGCCATAATGTTTCATGCAAGTAGTTCTGTAATTCTGAAAGACATCAGCCAATAAACACACATCGGCCATCAAGTATTGATCGTGATAATCGCCCATCGTCAGGCAGTGTAGTTCTGTCCAGGCTTTCTGAGCATATTCATAGTCAGAATCTGTGATGTCTTTGCCTGTAAGCCGGCTATAAAAGTCTTCTTTAGCTGGCAAAGCTGGTTCATCAAATTTGTCCCATGAGTCCATGTATTCATAAGGGTAGACGCCTTTACGAACTAAAGCCGGGTCAAAATATTCTTTAGTTATTGGATAGTCATCTAGTGATTCTGCTAACTTGCTTAAACCCCCCATCAGATGCTGAGCAGAGTCATAAAAGGACAAACAGTCTAGGGTGAAGGTCATGTGCTTTTCTGATGACTGAGCAATGCAGCTGACTTTCTTATATTCGGAAGTTACTGCTTGCATGATGAAGTGTGCGTCGTAACCTCGTAAGTTATGAAAGAAGATGGGAAGTTTCCATGTTTTGGGGTCAACCTTTAACGGAGATTGCAGCTGCTGTGTGCTGCCCCTCTGAATTTGCCAGTAATGTGATCATGGTCCCTGACGGAGGCATCCTTGCCGGAAGCACCCCTGACCCCTAATAATTCTCTGTTACAAATCCAACAGTGAGTGGCTGATTTAAAACGCTCTTCGTCTTCAGGAGTCATAATGATGTCTGAGAGATTCAGCTTAGTGACAAAATCATTGCAAACTTTTTTCATGGTTTGTAAGAATTTGCTGACTGCATTGGGACCTCGGTAAATCTCCGGTGTTGAGTGTTTGCCATCTGACCTGACAACGATGAAAGCGTAACTACAGATCTGATGGTTAGATAATAAGGTTGTTTTTGACTGTTGTTGGGGGCCTTGATACTGCGGCAAGATCGATTCGAAGTCGGCATAAACCACGTACGGGCTCATCTGCATTTTCTGAATGTTTTTAAAACTGACTTTAGAGCCTGGTTTGGGTGTGAGAAGTTCAGTTTGACAGTCTACCATGCTTTTACATTGTTTCATGTGATTGACAGCCGCCTGTGCAGTGGGGATTCTAACCAGACACCTTCTACAAACCTCTTGTTTATGAATGTCCTTTGATGTATAAGCTAAACAGTCTGCTGATTAATCTGATTAATACATAATGGCTAACTGATTCTTGTGTAAACAGTATCAAGTCTACATGGTTCTTAAGTGAGTCGCCAAACTGGGAGGCTTTAGGAGAGATCTTTAGAGGTTGTAGATTGTCTACTGGATTCCATGTATAAAATTTATAGTTATTGGTTTGTTTTGCTCTTCAAACTGCTCTATACTATCTATACTCACTGGAAAGTTTATGTTGTTGAAGTTCAGCTCATCTACATATTTTTGATAATTAGACACTCTGTCTGCATGCTTAGCGACTGGATGTAAATGTGTCAAAATGCACCACATGAAGCATAGACTATCGTCATTTTTAATGTTTAAGACAGCTCGTTTCAACACTAGCTCTCTTGGGAGAGGCATGTAAGAGTTGCCGACTATAGGATAAAACTTGGTTTGTTTTAATCTGATGTCGAGGACAGTTCCTTCTGACCAACCCGACCCGTGTAATTTGGCCTCCTCGCTTGCATGGTTAAAATGTGTAAGCATGTAATCAGCCCATTCAGCATTGAAGTCGTGAAAGCTCATAACCGCTTTCTGTTTAGTTGACACCCAGACTTGCAGATTATTACCATCTGGTGTTACGTAATCAATTAAAAACAACCAACATTACTTTCACTGGTGGGTTGATTTGAAGAAACTCTGGGATTTTACAAATAGCATGTGTCACGCTTTCCTGAACGTTTGTAGGGGTAATGATGTCCATGCCGACTTCATTAAACTTATCGTTCAGCTGATCGTCAAAGATCTCCTCCAACGTGTATAGTTTGGGCTTCATTTTTTAAACCAAAACATTTAAGTAAATAAAAAAAAAAAAAGTAGTAAATTGTTAATTAATAGTCTACTGGTAAATATCTGATAAGCAGTTCTTCTGGATCGTAACCAGTGGGCCAACAACTACTTTGTCTAATAGCATAAAAAGCTTTTACTGCTGGGTGAAGATCAGGATAGAGTAGCAGTTCTTTCTTTACGCTTTTCTAATATGTGTGCGCGATTATAAAGATCCATAACTAACTTTTCAAACGAGCGATGCAGCTCTTCATCATCGTCTATTAACTCGCACCTTTCGACTATTCGCTTAAGTTCTGGGAGTGGCTCCATTTTTTTTTAACCCAAATTATTTAGGTAATTCAAAATTTTTATTCTTCTTCAGAAGAGTCAGATTCTTCTGTAGACTCTTCTGTGAAGTCAGAATTATAAATATATAGTGCTTCAGGGTCGGTACAATGCAAGACACACAGATCAGAATCTTTAGAGCCCATCAAATTAACTACAATAGTAAGTAAAAACGCTATAACCGGTGTAGGAAAAGACTCTATTCTACTGAGATCGTGTCTGGCATCTTCCTTTATATTGCGGTTAAAAAGATCAATAATTAATTCTTGACTGTTCGCCAGCAAGGCCGGACACGTTCTGAAAACGGCGGTGTTAATCAACAGCTTTTCTGTTAATTAATCAATGAAGAAAGTGTGATGATGCCGCTGGATTAGTAGTGCAACCACTGCCAATCTCCACCACAGATGTCAGGTAATTTTTGAGCGTAGCAACCGCGATTTCAAGCTAAAATGAAAGACTCGAGTCGAACCGTTACAAGTCAGTATGGCCGGCGGCGGACAACGAAAACGTAAACACAGAAAAGCCAACTCCAACTCGGGATCAAACTCTTCTGGCGCATCGGTGGGAAAGTCAAGTGACCTAAATAATTCAAATAATACGCCAAAGAAAACAAAACGTTGTGACAAGCACGCCAACATCAGTGCAAGAGAAGCTATCAAAGTTTGTTTACGTTTCCGAATCGGCAAATCAAGACATGACTGACAAGGAAGACAACTTACCTCTGTCAACATCCGAGGAGCTCAACGCGGTCTTCTCCCCTGAACACAGTTCGACTCTTCATCAGGGTGCCATTACTAATGAAGACCTTATGAAGAAATTGTGCGCAAATGGCTCTGCCCTCGCGAAACTGTCCACAGTGGTAGAAGAACTGAGGGCCTCCATTCTGCTGCTGCAGAACGAGAACGACAGGCTGAAGAAGGAGGTGGGGGACGCCAAACAGAGGGAAGACTCCTTGAGGGGCCAGCTGAGGGAAGCCCGTCACCTTGCCGAGACCGCCGACCGTAGAACGGAGGACTTACCAGCGTACGTCCGTAGGAACAACCTACGTATCTACGGAATGAAGGAAGACCAAAGTGAGACGGCGCAACAGTGTGAGGAGAAGGTCCTTTTGTTGATCTCCAGTCAACTCAAGGTTAAAGTGAAACCTGAGGACCTGGAGGCTGTACATCGTGTGGGTGCCCGTGTCCAACGTTCTGGGGGACGCCACTGGCAGTTCTTGGAACTCGAGTCGGGGCATAATAATACGTTTTTTGTGTCCCGACGCGTTCGCGATGCTGTCCTGAATGCCAGGAAGAATCTGAAGGGGAGTGGAACTGTCATTGTTGAGGATCTCACCCCTCGTACGTATTCACTGTTGTTTAGTGTGAAAAGTGACACTGCCTGTCAGCAGGCGTGGACCAAGAATGGGACTGTTTGGGCAAAGACGACAAACGGGACAGTGGTGCCTGTGAGATCACTCGCTGATTTCAGGCAGCATTCCAGAGAAACACAGCCCCGTTAGAACCGGAAGTCCAGTGTGTTGTCTGCTTCGACATCCTCGTCTGCTTCAGGTCCTGACTCGAGGTCAAGGGTTAGTTTGTTCGAGCGTCCTCCTGTTTGTTTGTTTGTTTTTCCCGATTGTTCTGTTAATTTTTACATAAGATTTCATGTCCCAGCTCAATAGCTGGCAGTATGTATTTCACTTTGCATTGTATTCTACTTGGGCTTCAAAATATTGGGAGTACTCTTAGTTTTGTTTGATCACGTGACGTTTCGTGTTTACATCACGTGTGCTGCTGCAAATGTCTGCACGCAGAGAACTCATGCTGGAACTTGTAAAAGGTGTTGCTATTTCTAAACCAATTTCTTATATTAATGTGGATTGGAGTACTGGCGGTACACCCATGAATGAATCAAACGAGTAAGTGTTGTTTGTCTTTTTGTTGTATTCTTGTTTTTGTATTATTTGAATGCGTGTGTGGGAGAGAAGGTTACGGGGTTGGAGAAAGGGATTGGGCGTAAGGTAGAAATTGGGTCACCGCAACGTGTGTTTTACGTGGGTCATAAAAAGAAGCTACTCCATATTTTTCATGTTTCGTACTTCAACGTTGAGCAACATACTTGGATAGTCCGTCGGTGTCTGCAAAATTTATACATGTGGTACTTTTGTCTGGCTTTGATTTTGAATTTGAACAATGGGCTGACACTCATTCTACGATTTCACATGATTTCATTTTGGTCGACCTATTATTATGTTTTCTTACACTCTATTTGCCACCTTGTTCTGCACAATGGCATCGAATAAAGCATTTAGAATTTGCTCATTCAATTGCAATGGGCTTAACGATTCTACTAAAAGAAGAGATGTATTTGATTTCCTAAGAAAGACAGAGGCCAACATTTTTTGTCTTCAAGAGACTTACTTGAAGGCAGACATTGAGAGCTATATACAGGCAAGCTGGGGTTATAGGGCTTGGCTTAGTGGTTATGAAACTAACAAAAATGGTGTGCTATATCTTATTTAATAACAATTTGAGTACAAAATTGCACGATGTAATCAAAGATCAGCATGGTTGTTATATTGTGTTGAATATCGAAGCTCTTCAAAAAAACTTACTTTAGTCAATTTGTATGGCCCTAGCAGTGGCGACAGGCCAGATTTCTTTGGTAGTGTTTTTGATCACATTGATGATATTGGGAATGAACATGTAATTGTTACAGGGGATTGGAACTGCCCTCTAAACGCTGATTTAGATGTTCGTAATTATTCTAGTACTGTGAATCGTCCCAGGACACGAAAAAGATTTACAGTATTATGGCAGAATATACCTTTTTGATGTGTTTAGGGAAACGTATCCTGACAAAAGAAAATACACATGGAGAAAATTTAACTCAATAAAACAGGCACGATTAGATTATTTTTTAATTAGTGAAGAACTTTTTAACTATAGTTAATGATGTATATACTGACCCTGGCTACAGATCAGATCATTCTCATGTCACCTTAGCTTTGAAAAAAGATGAATTCAAAAGAGACAGGCCCTTTTGGAAATTTAATAATAGCCTTCTAAAAGAAAAACAGTATATTTTGGATATAAAAAATCTTATTTCGGAGATTAAGAAACAATATGCGGTGCTTGTATATAACATGGACAATGTAAATAGTATACCAAATGAAAACTTATTTTTTCAAATAGATGATCAGTTATTTTTTGAAACATTATTGCTTGAAATTAGAGGGAAAACAATTTCTTACTCCACACATAGGAAAAAGGTATTGGGTGAACAAGAGTCTGATCTGGAAAAAAAAAAAAAAAAATCTTGAAAATAATTTACAACAAGAGGACATTCCATATCTAGAAAGTTTAAAACTACAGTTACAAGAAATTAGAGAAATAAAAATTCAAGGAATATCTGTGCGCTCACGGATGCGTTGGATTGATCAAGGAGAGAAAAAGTGACTAGTAGTTTTGTAATTTAGAAAACCGAAACTATTTAGATAAACCCATACCATTTCTTGAAACTGACGACAAAGGTGTGATCTCGGATCAAGACACTATACTTAATGAAGTAAGGCAATTTTACACAGAATTATACAAGTCTACAGATGTAACCGACATTAACATTCCGGATGAGCTTCCGAATGCTACTATTTTATCCAATGAAGATAGCGAAGCAATAGAAGGATTAATTACCTTTGAAGAGGCTACTAAAGCATTAAAAAACATGAAAAATGGGAAGAGCCCAGGTCCTGATGGATTTACAGTGGAATTTTTTAAATTCTTCTTTCTTGATATTGGCATATTCTTAGTACGGTCTGTCAATGAGGGTTTTGAAAAAGGACAGATGTCTATAACACAGAGACAGGGTTCCATCACCTGTATTCCCAAAGAAGGGAAACCAAAGAGATTCATCAAAAAACTGGCGACCTATCCCCCTTTTGAACACTACCTATAAGATTGCCACAGCGTGTATTGCTAACAGGCTAAAAGATGTTCTACCAAATATTATTTATGAGTGTCAAAAGGTTTTCTAAAAGGGCGTTTTATTGGAGAAAACATTCGTTTGCTTTATGATACCTTGTTATATGTGGAAAAAGAAAATATTCCGGGAATGCTATTATCTATTGACTTTGAAAAGGCGTTTGACAGTGTTTCCTGGTCCTTTCTTTTTCTTTTGAAATGTTTACATTTTTTTAACTTTGGTTCGGATATGACACAGTGGAGAAAAACCTTTTATTGCAATATAACCACTTGTGTTTCGGTGAACGGTCAGTATTCACCTGGTTTAAGATCGAAAGGGGGGTCAGACAGGGAGATCCGTCTCTTCGCCTTATTTGTACTTAATATGTGCAGAAATTTTATCACTTTTGATCCGCAAAAATGAAAAATATTAAAGGTATCAAATAAAAAAGAGAAGGAAAATTTACTGTCACAGTTTGCTGATGACACAACCTTATATCTTGATGGTTCTGAAAGATCATTCAATGAAACCATAAGTGTGCTCACAAAATTCTCACATATCTCGGGTCTCTAAAAATAAACTTTGGTAAAACTCAAATTATATGGATTGGAAGTGGGAGAAACTGTGGCATTCAATATATGAGGGACAAAAATTTTGTGTGGGATCCAGGTACTTTGAAATTCTTGGTTTTAAATTTTCTACTAACACAGATAGCATTGTACGTATCAATTATGAAGATAAGCTCTTAGCAATAAGAAGAATTCTAACATCATGGAAAAAAAAAAAAACGGCAAATCACCCCTTTCGGGCAAAATAACAGTTATCAAGACTTTAGTATTTTCAAAAATTGTCCATCTACTGATCAACCTGCCGGACCCCCCCCGGATGATTTCATTACATCCTTAGAAAGGGAATTATACACCTTTTTTATGGAATGGAAAGAGGGGTAAAATTAAAAAGTCAGTAATTGAAAAAGAATACAGTGCTGGTGGCTTAAAAATGCTTAACGTTAGAAATTTTATGTCTTCCATGAAAATCAGTTGGTTACGAAGACTCTTTTGTGATGATGGCGATTGGAAAATGTTTACTCTAAATATGTTTCCTATGTTCCATGATGTGCGATATTTGGGAGCAGAATATGTAAATATTGTTATGCAGAATGTTCAGAATCCATTTTGGAAGGATGTTTTAAGACACTATAAAAATTTGTATTTGAAATTTAAACCTTCCTCTGTTCATGATTTTATGTCAGAATGTATCCATTACAATGTGAATATTATAAGAAAGAAATAAAAAAGTGATATTTGTGCAAGAATGGTATAACTACAATATCTTTTTTGTAAAGCAATTAATGAATGAGGATGGCAATTTCATGTCACACAGAGAGTTTCTGACAGTTTTCCAGGAATTAGAACTAATTTTCTTTTGTATGAAGGTATTCTCAGTGCTGTTCGTTCTTATGGTAGGAAATTAAATGTTGTCTTTACCAACAGATATAAATTGTTTGATCAGAAAGCATGGGGTTTTTTTTAAATCAGAAAAGGCAATAAATGTGTACAAAATATTTTGAACGATAACAATGCTATACCTACTTGTGTCACTAAATGGAATAATCTTTTTGAGAATCTAAACTGGAAATTGATCTTTTCTCACTGCTTTAAAACCACAACAGATGTCCAACTGAGATGGTTTCAGACTAGACTTCTACATAGGCTGCTCCCAACTCAAAGATACTTATTTATGTGTAAAATCTCTGATTCTCCTATTTGCAACTTTTGTAATCAAGAAGAACAAACCATTCTTCACATGATGCATGACTGTATTGTTGTTAAAAATTTTTGGAATGATTTTGAAAATATGTTCAAAGACAAATGCCAACATTGTCATAATATAAACATAAACAAGGAATTTGTTCTATTTGGGGTCAAAGTAGATATATAAAAACAGATAAAGTAATGGACCTCATTCTTCTGTTAGCGAAATTCTACATTTATACATGTAAACTTCGAGATGTCCATCCTACTTTGTTGGCTTTTGTTGCAATTTTTAAAAAATAGATACAACATTGAAAAATATTTAGTTGTTATAAATTATAATGCAAGACAGTTTGAAGAAACTTGGTACCCATATGTTACAGTAATTCCTTGACTGCCTTCTTTCTCCCATTCCAGAAATATATTTTTATTATACGAGTGACACCAATTGTTCTTCAATCTTGTAAGCACATGTATTATCTATTGTATAGGGTAATTGCTTGTTACCCATGGCTTTCGAGCCTGTTGTTTTTTTTTTTTTTTTTTTTTTTTTTTTTTTTTTTTTTTTTTTTTTTTTGCCCCCAAACACTAAAGTGTAGGCACATGTTGCCTATTACTGTACCGTGTGTGCAGTATGATGTATGTTGTCATTGATGTAAAGTACAAACTGTATCTTTATTTACTTAGTTTGATTTTCTCATCCTCGTTTCATTTATTCTTGCAAATATGGCATAAATTATACTCCACACAGAAATGGGAGGGAGGGAGGGGAAAGTGTGTAATGTTCAAGAGTGCTGTCATTCATCACGTGTATATGAGGAGGATACAGATATATGTATGGGGGGAGGGGGAAGGATGGTGGTTTTTTTTTTTTTTTTGTTTTTGTTTTTTTTTGTTTTGTTTTGTTTTGTTTTCTTTTTCTTTCCTTCCCCCAATTTATAACTTATGACGGAAATGCACATGTCTTGGTGTGAAGTTGTGTATGTCTTGTAAAAAACAAAAAAATTGTTCAATAAAAAAAAAAAAATTAATTCTTCAAAACAGGGTTTTCACCTTACCTCGATCAGTCCCAGCCTGTGCCAGCTTATTAAATATTTCTTTGAGCTCAGTAATTATTTCAATATTCATTTTTAAACAAATAAAAAAATAATTAAATAATTCTCAGCACTTAATAATAAAACATAACGCTGACACTGAGAGAGAAGGTAAATATACCGGGTCTAGCTCAAGCAGTGTTATTTTGGGCGAAAGCCCCCCGTTTTAACATATTAAAATCATCAAAAATTGTGTGTTTTGCAATAATTTTTGTTTTCTTTAAGAAATGGCTTAATTTTGTCAAAATTGGCAATAAATGGATGAGGTTATATGTGAAAAAGGGGGTTTTCGGCCCAAAATAAGATGTTTGGGCTAGAACCGGTATATTTACTTCTCTCTTACTTCCATCACTAAAGACCATATCAGTATAGCCCACAGAGTTGGCCCTTTCAGACAGTCGCAAAACAGATCTGTCATCGTCAAGTTTATTGCCAAAAAAACAAAAGTTTTGGTGATGAAAAACAGAAAGCTTCTGAAAAACAAATCGGAGGTCTTCATAAATGAAGATCTAACGAAACTAAACTCACAAAGATTAACAGAACTAAAGAAACACACTGATGTTCAATCAGCCTGGACATTTGAAGGAACCTTATACTGCAGACTAGGCAATCAGAAAGTCACAAAAATCGAGAATGGTGACTTGAGTCTCATAGACAGAATCCAGACTCACACTCCGTTGACGCAAGCTGAGCAGCAGCAGATGGCCCAGTACAGCAGACCCGCGGCAGGTGGGGGACGAGGGAGCCAGTCTACCTTCATTGGCAAAGCGCTACGTGGAGGCGGCAGGGGCAGAGGGGGACAGCAAGGGAACAGGAGCACTGCGTGGAAGGATGTCCGGCCGGCCCCCTCAGCAAGGTCTTCCCTCAACGTGCAGCCGCCAGGGGGAGAGAGGCGTTCCCAGTCTCGAGAGAGACACAAGCAGTCAGTGCGGAGGAACGGGCGGAGATCTCCTCTGACGTCGTGACTGCTTCTCGATACAGACCAGAAGTCGGTGACTCCCAACAATGTCCATCAGGAAAAAAACGCCAATTCTGGCGTCTGTGAGAACAGGGACATTGATTCCAGAATGGAAATGGCCAGCAGGAAGTGAAGGAATCACAGGATGCAGCTTCCAGTTGAAGATTTTACATCAACAGTTGTTGCAAAAATTTGTTTTTGTTGGTTTGTTGTTTTTTTTCAGTGGCTGAAGAACAGCGTGCAAGTGTATACGATCCACGGTTCATTCCCGGATCATAGTGCTTTCCTTTCGGTTATCAATAGAACATTGGTCAAACCCTTGTAACGACGGGACATCTGAAGAGAGATGCAAGGTACCTAGTGTGATCAAGACACCCCAGTCAGAAGCGCGCACGCTCGCTATTTGTGTATTGTGTGTGTGTGTGTGTGTGTGTGTGTGTGTGTGTGTGTGTGTGTGTGTGTGTGTGTTTGCCTGTGTGTGTGTGTATTTGTGTGAATGAGAGAGAGAGAGAGAGAGAGAGAGAGAGAGAGAGAGAGAGAGAGAGAGAGAGAGAGAGAGAGAGAGAGAGATCTGAGTTATACAGAGAAAAAAATTGGTATTTTTCGCCATGGTGTGTCTGTATGTGTGTGTGTGTGTGTGTGTGTGTGTGTGTGTGTGTGTGTGTGGGTGGGGGGGGGGGGGGGGGGGCGTGTGTTTCCCAACCCCTTCTCACAATACCTTGGCTTTTCATTGGTCTACTTTTTTGCTGTTATTATTTTTTTTTTTTCTGATCGTGACATTGTGCATAGGGAAAGGTGATGAAAAAGGAAGAGGAGAGACAGGGGAAGGGAGGGAAAGAGAAAAGGGAGGCAGGAAGGGAGGAGAAAAAAAAGGGAAAGGGAGAAGGGAAAGAAAGGAAGAAAAAAGATAGGGAAAAGGAAAAAGGGGAAAAATACTAAAGAAGACGGGATCTGTGCTGAGAGCTAAATGGTAGTTAGTCACTCTCTTCCATGTGTGTGTTATACTCACCTGATATGTCATTACTGCTCAGCGGGTGGTTGCACTGACGTTTCTTGTGAAAACATTGAGAAATTCTTTGAGTGAGTGAATCAGTTTCATGATTCGTATATGCATGTAAATGACATACGGATGTATATAGAACGGGATGAAACTGTAGTTACACTCGTAAACATTTGTATTCAGTCTTTTTTGATATGACTTTTTCCAAAATATTAAAAGATCAGGGTTTTTTTTTCTGCATACATTAATTTTTTCCCCTTTCCAATTTTCCCTTATTCCTAAACGTTATTGATCATCCCATCCGTAAAAGTCGGATATGGAGACGTGCAATCGTTAAATTTTCTTGGCACACTTTAAAAACTGTGATTTTATATGCAACGTGGCTGGTGGCGTGAACACAGCCCAAGGGATTACATTTCTTATTTCCTTTTCTTTTTGCTTGTATGTCAAGATTTAACTGTTTGTGTGACTATACTTTTGGTTTTTTTTTTTTATGTGATTGTATTTGTAAAAGTGATTATTTGTTTAACCATTGCACATTCTCAAATTAGTGTTGATGTTTTTTCGAATCTTCATATGATGTACTGTTGTCATATATGCACACATAACCATGTATTTCAAGGTACACCTCACGATCTGCACTCTTCTTTCCAAAAATGGATCAAACCATTACTATTTGCTCTGTAAACTGCCAGGGATTAGGAGACTTAAAAAAGAGAAGAGATGTTTTTCATTATTTAAGGGGAAAGGGTCATAATATATTCCTACTTCAAGACACTCATTTAAATCCTAACATGGACAAGTACTATAGAGCCGAATGGGGATATCAGTGCTATTTTGCCTCTCATAGTACAAATTCTAGGGGTGTTGCTATCCTATTTAATAATAACTTTGAATTTAAATTCAAGAAAGTTTATAAAGATACGGAAGGAAACTATATGTTTATTTCACTGTATTTCATGAAGTCGTTCGCTCGTATTCTGTTTGTTGACTTCTCCTCTGCCTTCAACACTATTCAGCCTCATCTTTTGGCCAGTAAACTAAAGCAACTTGGCATCTCCTCTTATCTCATTCTGTGGATTATCGATTTTCTGGTAAATCGCCGCCAGTGAGTTCGCTTCCATAACTCTGTTTCATCAGTTTCTTATACATCAACGGGTGCTCCCCAAGGTACAGTTCTTTCTCCTTGTCTGTTTACTCTCTACACTAATGACAGCAGAGGAAATAATGACAGCCTTATCATCAAATTCTCTGATGATACTGCAGTCACAGATCTCTCCAACTCAGATAGGGCTTTTAATGAAATTGTGAACAGTTTTACACAGTGGTGTGAAACCAATTTCCTTGATCGTAATGTCCAGAAAACAAAGGAGCTGATCTGTATATTGCTTACAGAAATTGAGATACCTTGGAGTGAACTGGACGTTTTAAAAGCATTATACAGAAGCAATTTGAATCTGTGATCACTTTTTCATTTTTAGTGAGGTGTGGTGGATTGAATGTGAAGAACAAATGCTTGCTGGAAAAGATTGTAAAACGGTGTGGTAAGATTATTGGTGTTAAGCAACAAAGTTTAGGAGAAATGTTTGAAAAAAGAGTGCCTAAGAAAGCTCAGAAGATTGTATGTGATGAAACCCATCCTCTGTTCCCCTTTTATGAAAAGATGCCTTCAGATAGACGATTCCGACAACTGAAATGCGAAACCAACAGACTGAATCGTAGTTTTTTGCCTATTTCAATCCTTTCATTGCACAATCACTGACCTGACATACTGAGTAAATGTTTAATGCTGTCGTTATAAAGATAGAGGAGAGGGTGAGGGGGAGACTGGGATAGAGAGAGAGGAGTGGGGGTGGGGGAGGGCGGTGGGGAGAGAATGAGAGTGTAGATGCTTTGGGGAAGGGGGGGGGGGATGATAATCAAGTGATAATGATTGTAAATTATCTGAGTTCTCACCCTGTGTAGAATGCGTGTGCGTGTGTGTGTGTGGGGGGGGGGGGGGGGGGGGGGGGGGGGAGGTGATAATCAAATGATAATGATTTAAAAATTATCTCAGTTCTCACCCCGCGTAGAATGTGCGTGTGTGTGTGTGTGTGTGTGTGTGTGTGTGTGTGTGTGTGTGTGTGTGTGTGCGCGCGCGCGTGCGCGCGCGCTCCCTTTTTTACGGTTTATTTTAGCGTACAGCTGATTTTTTTTATTAAATTGACTGGACATAAAAGGGAGTGTATGTGGGTAGAGTCATTGATTAGTTTTATGTGTAAAATAAGCTTTACTTACTTATATTGTTTTAAATTTGTGGGCATGTGCAGGTGCGAGTGCATTTGCACATTTTACATTATTCAATGTTGTGTACTCGTATGTCATGTGTTTATGTGTTCCCACCACAACACAAAGTTCTTACGAAAGAAAATAAAGTGTCTTGAATTGAATTGAATTGAGTTGAATTGAAATTGAACTGAATTGAGCTCGCGCTAAAACACTGACAAAACGGAAATGATGCTTGTTGGCACTCTTTCACGAATCAAGCAGACAAGCTATAGGTTAGCAAACATTGATGCAATGGTATTAGTTTTAAAATTCAAATATTCATGAGACAAACATGTCCAGTCACTCTCAACGCATGATCAGATCAGATCAGTATGTGTCGCGTGTTGTTCTTGTAACTCGGCCGTGTTGCCTCAGTCCTTAGATATCTTTCAAATCATGCAAGGGCAAGATTCCTCAATTCACTAATTACTTCTCAGCTTGGTTATTGTAATTCAGCACTGTATGGCTTGCCAGCAGATCAAATTTACTGGCCCCAGCTAATTCAAAACAGCGCAGCGCAACTTAGCTTTAGTAAAAGAAAACGAGATCACACTACACCACGGGCGGCCAGTTACATTTTGTTCTCAGCACAAACTAGCCACTCCTTCTGTCCGTTTATGTGATGGTTCTCTTCCACGATACCTGTCCTGTGCGCTCTGCACATACTAGTCATCACGTACTCTTCGCTCTTTTAGTCAGAAACTCCTGAAGATACCAAAGTGTTTACTTTTTTCTGACAACTTATCGCATCTATGTGTTAAAGTAATGGCCCTTTTTTATTGTGAACATGTTAAATAACTATGCTGGGAAGAATGGAAGTGGGAGTTCTTTTATTTGTTTGCCAAAAGAATTTTAGAATTCAGTCTTAAGTGCACCGCAGCCTGAAGCTGAACCATTTTTCAGCTCTCTTGAGTTGGCATGTTGTCAAAAAAATCTCACTGCTTGTTCTTGTTTGCCCGTCCGTCGGTGGTAAT
>JADBJO010008957.1:27181-63695 GCA_016801955.1 Conus betulinus | reverse complement strand
TAGGTCCAGTCAATCAATAAAAAAAAATCAGGATTGTACGCTAAAATAACCGTTAAGTTAAAAAAAAAGGGGCGCGCGCGCACGCGCGCGCGGCACTGAGAACTGAGATAATTTTCATTATCATCATTATCACCTTTGATTATCCCCCCCCCCCCCCCCCCCCCCCCCCCCCACACCACACACACACACGCACACGCATTCTACACAGGGTGAGAACTCAGATAATTTTACAATCATTATCACTTTGATTATCATCCCCCCCCCCCCTTCCCCAAAGCATCTACACTCTCATTCTCTCCCCACCGTCCTCCCCCACCCCCACTCCTCTCTCTCTATCCCAGTCTCCCCCTCACCCTCTCCTCTATCTTTATAACGACAGCATTAAACATTTACTCAGTATGGTCAGGTCAGTGATTGTGCAATGAAAGGATTGAAATAGGCAAAAAAACTACGATTCAGTCTGTTGGTTTCGCATTTCAGTTGTCGGAATCGTCTATCTGAAGGCATCTTTTCATAAAAGGGGGAACAGAGGATGGGTTTCATCACATACAATCTTCTGAGCTTTCTTAGGCACTCTTTTTTCAAACATTTCTCCTAAACTTTGTTGCTTAACACCAATAATCTTACCACACCGTTTTACAATCTTTTCCAGCAAGCATTTGTTCTTCACATTCAATCCACCACACCTCACTAAAAATGAAAAAGTGATCACAGATTCAATATTGCTTCTGTATAATGCTTTTAAAAAGGCCAGTTCACTCCAAGGTATCTCAATTTCTGTAAGCAATATACAGATCAGCTCCTTTGTTTTCTGGACATTACGATCAAGGAAATTGGTTTCACACCACTGTGTAAAAACTGTTCACAAATTTCATTAAAAGCCCTATCTGAGTTGGAGAGATCTGTGACTGCAGTATCATCAGAGAATTTGATGATAAGGCTGTCATTATTTCCTCTGCTGTCATTAGTGTAGAGAGTAAACAGACAAGGAGAAAGAACTGTACCTTGGGGAGCACCCGTTGATGTATAAGAAACTGATGAAACAGAGTTATGGAAGCGAACTCACTGGCGGCGATTTACCAGAAAATCGATAATCCACAGAATGAGATAAGAGGAGATGCCAAGTTGCTTTAGTTTACTGGCCAAAAGATGAGGCTGAATAGTGTTGAAGGCAGAGGAGAAGTCAACAAACAGAATACGAGCGAACGACTTCATGAAATACAGTGAAATAAACATATAGTTTCCTCCGTATCTTTATAAACTTTCTTGAATTTAAATTCAAAGTTATTATTAAATAGGATAGCAACACCCCTAGAATTTGTACTATGAGAGGCAAAATAGCACTGATATCCCCATTCGGCTCTATAGTACTTGTCCATGTTAGGATTTAAATGAGTGTCTTGAAGTAGGAATATATTATGACCCTTCCCCTTAAATAATGAAAAACATCTCTTCTCTTTTTTAAGTCTCCTAATCCCTGGCAGTTTACAGAGCAAATAGTAATGGTTTGATCCATTTTTGGAAAAGAAGAGTGCAGATCGTGAGGTGTACCTTGAAATACATGGTTATGTGTGCATATATGACAACAGTACATCATATGAAGATTCGAAAAAACATCAACACTAATTTGAGAATGTGCAATGGTTAAACAAATAATCACTTTTACAAATACAATCACATAAAAAAAAAAAACAAAAGTATAGTCACACAAACAGTTAAATCTTGACATACAAGCCAAAAAGAAAAGGAAATAAGAAATTGTAATCCCTTGGGCTGTGTTCACGCCACCAGCCAACGTTGCATATAAATCACAGTTTTTAAAGTGTGCCAAGAAAATTTAACGATTGCACGTCTCCATATCCGACTTTTACGGATGGGATGATCAATAACGTTTAGGAATAAGGGAAATTGGAAAGGGGAAAGGGGAAAAAAATTAATGTATGCAGAAAAAAAAAAAAACCCTGATCTTTTAATATTTTGGAAAAAGTCATATCAAAAAAGACTGAATACAAATGTTTACGAGTGTAACTACAGTTTCATCCCGTTCTATATACATCCGTATGTCATTTACATGCATATACGAATCATGAAACTGATTCACTCACTCAAAGAATTTCTCAATGTTTTCACAAGAAACGTCAGTGCAACCACCCGCTGAGCAGTAATGACATATCAGGTGAGTATAACACACACATGGAAGAGAGTGACTAACTACCATTTAGCTCTCAGCACAGATCCCGTCTTCTTTAGTATTTTTTCCCCTTTTTCCTTTTCCCTATCTTTTTTCTTCCTTTCTTTCCCTTCTCCCTTTCCCTTTTTTTTTTCTCCTCCCTTCCTGCCTCCCTTTTCTCTTTCCCTCCCTTCCCCTGTCTCTCCTCTTCCTTTTTCATCACCTTTCCCTATGCACAATGTCACGATCAGAAAAAAAAAAAAATAAAAAAAGTAGACCAATGAAAAGCCAAGGTATTGTGAGAAGGGGCCAAGGTATTGTGAGAAGGGGTTGGGAAACACACACACACCCCCCCCCCCCACACACACACACACACACACACACACACACACACACACATACAGACACACCATGGCGAAAAATACCAATTTTTTTCTCTGTATAACTCAGATCTCTCTCTCTCTCTCTCTCTCTCTCTCTCTCTCTCTCTCTCTCTCTCTCTCTCTCTCTCTCTCTCTCATCACACAAATACACACACACACAAACACACACACACACACACACACACACACACACACACACACACACACACACACAAAATACGCGAGCGTGCGCGCTTCTGACTGGGGTGTCTTGATCACACTAGGTACCTTGCATCTTCTTCAGATGTCCCGTCGTTACAAGGGTTTGACCAATGTTCTATTGATAACCGAAAGGAAAGCACTATGATCCGGGAATGAACCGTGGATCGTATACACTTGCACGCTGTTCTTCAGCCACTGAAAAACAACAACAACAACAACAACAAAAACAAATATTTTGCACACAACTGTGATGTAAAGATCTTCAACTGGAAGCTGCATCCTGTGATTCCTTCACTTCCTGGCTGGCCATTTCCATTCTGGAATCAATGTCCCTGTTCTCACAGACGCCAGAATTGGCGTTTTTTCCTGATGGACATTGTTGGGAGTCACCGACTTCTGGTCTGTATCGAGAAGCAGTCACGACGTCAGAGGAGATCTCCGCCCCGTTCCTCCGCACTGACTGCTTGTGTCTCTCGAGACTGGCAACGCCTCTCTCCCCCTGGCGGCTGCACGTTGAGGGAAGACCTTGCTGAGGGGGCCGGCCGGACATCCTTCCACGCAGTGCTCCTGTTCCCTTGCTGTCCCCCTCTGCCCCTGCCGCCTCCACGTAGCGCTTTGCCAATGAAGGTAGACTGGCTCCCTCGTCCCCCACCTGCCGCGGGTCTGCTGTACTGGGCCATCTGCTGCTGCTCAGCTTGCGTCAACGGAGTGTGAGTCTGGATTCTGTCTATGAGACTCAAGTCACCATTCTCGATTTTTGTGACTTTCTGATTGCCTAGTCTGCAGTATAAGGTTCCTTCAAATGTCCAGGCTGATTGAACATCAGTGTGTTTCTTTAGTTCTGTTAATCTTTGTGAGTTTAGTTTCGTTAGATCTTCATTTATGAAGACCTCCGATTTGTTTTTCAGAAGCTTTCTGTTTTCATCACCAAAACTTTTGTTTTTTTGGCAATAAACTTGACGATGACAGATCTGTTTTGCGACTGTCTGAAAGGGCCAACTCTGTGGGCTATACTGATATGGTCTTTAGTGATGGAAGTAGAGAAGGTAAATATACCGGTTCTAGCCCAAACATCTTATTTTGGGCCGAAAACCCCCTTTTTCACATATAACCTCATCCATTATTGCCAATTTTGACAAAATTAAGCCATTTCTTAAAGAAAACAAAAAATTATTGCAAAACACACAATTTTTGATGATTTTAATATGTTAAAACGGGGGGCTTTCGCCCAAAATAACACTGCTTGAGCTAGACCCGGTATATTTACCTTCTCTCTCAGTGTCAGCGTTATGTTTTATATTAAGTGCTGAGAATTATTTAATTATTTTTTTATTTTGTTTAAAAATGAATATTGAAATAATTACTGAGCTCAAAGAAATATTTAATAAGCTGGCACAGGCTGGGACTGATCGAGGTAAGGTGAAAACCCTGTTTGAAGAATTAATTTTTTTTTTTTTTTGAACAATTTTTTTGTTTTTTACAAGACATACACAACTTCACACCAAGACATGTGCATTTCCGTCATAAGTTATAAATTGGGGAAGGAAAGAAAAAAAAAAACAAAAAACAAAACAAAACAAAAAAAAAACAAAACAAAAAAAAAAAAAAACCCACCATCCTTCCCCCTCCCCCATACATATATCTGTATCCTCATATACACGTGATGAATGACAGCACTCTTGAACATTACACACTTCCCCTCCCTCCCTCCCATTTCTGTGTGGGTATATAATTTATGCCATATTTGCAAGAATAAATGAAACGAGGATGAGAAAATCAAACTAAGTAAATAAAGATACAGTTTGTACTTTACATCAATGACAACATACATCATACTGCACACACGGTACAGTAATAGGCAACATGTGCCTACACTTTAGTGTTTGGGAGCAAAAAAAAAAAAAAAAAAAAAAAAAAAAAAAAAAAAAAAAAAAAAAAAAAAAAAAAAAAAAGCAACAGGCTCGAAAGCCATGGGTAACAAGCAATTACCATATACAATAGATAATACATGTGCATACAAGATTGAAGAACAATTGGTGTCACTCGTATAATAAAATAGATATTTCTGGAATGGGAGAAAGAAGGGCAGTCAAGGAATTACTGTAAAATATGGGTACCAAGTTTCTTCAAACTGTCTTGCATTATAATTTATAACAACTAAATATTTTTCAATGTTGTATCTATTTTTTAAAATTGCAACAAAAGCCAACAAAGTAGGATGGATCTCGAGTTTACATGTATAAATGTAGAATTTCGCTAACAGAAGAATGAGGTCCATTACTTTATCTGTTTTTTATATCTACTTTGACCCCAAATAGAACAAATTCCTTGTTTATGTTTATATTATGACAATGTTGGCATTTGTCTTTGAACATATTTTCAAAATCATTCCAAAAATTTTTTAAACAACAATACAGTCATGCATGCATCATGTGAAGAATGGTTTGTTCTTCTTGATTACAAAAGTTGCAAATAGGAGAATCAGAGATTTTACACATAAATAAGTATCTTTGAGTTGGGAGCAGCCTATGTAGAAGTCTAGTCTGAAACCATCTCAGTTGGACATCTGTTGTGGTTTTAAAAGCAGTGAGAAAAGATCAATTTCCAGTTTAGATTCTCAAAAAGATTATTCCATTTAGTGACACAAGTAGGTATAGCATTGTTATCGTTCAAAATATTTTGTACACATTTTATTGCCTTTTCTGATAAAAAAAAAAAACCATGCTTTCTGATCAAACAATTTATATCTGTTGGTAAAGACAACATTTAATTTCCTACCATAAGAACGAACAGCACTGAGAATACCTTCATACAAAAGAAAATTAGTTCTAATTCCTGGAAAACTTGTCAGAAACTCTCTGTGTGACATGAAATTGCCATCCTCATTCATTAATTGCTTTACAAAAAAGATATTGTAGTTTATACCATTCTTGCACAAATATACTTTTTTTTATTTCTTATAATATTCACATTGTAATGGATACATTCTGACATAAAATCATGAACAGAGGAAGGTTTACATTTCAAATACAATTTTTTATAGTGTCTTAAAAAAACATCCTTCCAAAATGGATTCTGAACATTCTGCATAACAATATTTACATATTCTGCTCCCAAATATCGCACATCATGGAACATAGGAAACATATTTAGAGTAAACATTTTTCCAATCGCCATCATCACAAAAGAGTCTTCGTAACCAACTGATTTTCATGGAAGACATAAAATTTCTAACGTTAAGCATTTTTAAGCCACCAGCACTGTATTCTTTTTCAATTACTGACTTTTTTATTTTACCCCTCTTCCCATTCCATAAAAAGGTGAATAATTCCCTTTCTAAGGATGTAATGAAATCATCCGGGGGGTCCGGCAGGTTGATCAGTAGATGGACAATTTTTGAAAATACTAAAGTCTTGATAACTGTTATTTTGCCGAAAGGGGTGATTTGCCGTTTTTTCCATGATGTTAGAATTCTTCTTATTGCTAAGAGCTTATCTTCATAATTGATACGTACAATGCTATCTGTGTTAGTAGAAAATTTAAAACCAAGAATTTTAAAAAGTACCTGGATCCCACACAAAATTTTTGTCCCTCATATATTGAATGCCACAGTTTCTCCCACTTCCAATCCAGATAATTTGAGTTTTATCAAAGTTTATTTTTAGACCCGAGATATGTGAGAATTTTGTGAGCACACTTATGGTTTCATTGAATGATCTTTCAGAACCATCAAGATATAAGGTTGTGTCATCAGCAAACTGTGACAGTAAATTTTCCTTCTCTTTTATTTTGATACCTTTAATATTTTCATTTTTGCGGATCAAAAGTGATAAAATTTCTGCACATATTAAGTACAAATAAGGCGAAGACGGATCTCCCTGTCTGACCCCCCTTTCGATCTTAAACCAGGGTGAATACTGACCGTTCACCGAAACACAAGTGGTTATATTGCAATAAAAGGTTTTTATCCACTGTGTCATATCCGAACCAAAGTTAAAAAAATGTAAACATTTCAAAAGAAAGGACCAGGAAACACTGTCAAACGCCTTTTCAAAGTCAATAGATAATAGCATTCCCGGAATATTTTCTTTTTCCACATATAACAAGGTATCATAAAGCAAACGAATGTTTTCTCCAATAAAACGCCCTTTTAGAAAACCTTTTTGACACTCATAAATAATATTTGGTAGAACATCTTTTAGCCTGTTAGCAATACACGCTGTGGCAATCTTATAGGTAGTGTTTCAAAGGGGGATAGGTCGCCAGTTTTTGATGAATCTCTTTGGTTTCCTTCTTTGGGAATACAGGTGATGGAACCCTGTCTCTGTGTTATAGACATCTGTCCTTTTTCAAAACCCTCATTGACAGACCGTACTAAGAATATGCCAATATCAAGAAAGAAGAATTTAAAAAATTCCACTGTAAATCCATCAGGACCTGGGCTCTTCCCATTTTTCACGTTTTTTAATGCTTTAGTAGCCTCTTCAAAGGTAATTAATCCTTCTATTGCTTCGCTATCTTCATTGGATAAAATAGTAGCATTCGGAAGCTCATCCGGAATGTTAATGTCGGTTACATCTGTAGACTTGTATAATTCTGTGTAAAATTGCCTTACTTCATTAAGTATAGTGTCTTGATCCGAGATCACACCTTTGTCGTCAGTTTCAAGAAATGGTATGGGTTTATCTAAATAGTTTCGGTTTTCTAAATTACAAAACTACTTAGTCACTTTTTCTCCTTGATCAATCCAACGCATCCGTGAGCGCACAGATATTCCTTGAATTTTTATTTCTCTAATTTCTTGTAACTGTAGTTTTAAACTTTCTAGATATGGAATGTCCTCTTGTTGTAAATTATTTTCAAGATTTTTTTTTTTTTCCAGATCAGACTCTTGTTCACACCCAATACCTTTTTCCTATGTGTGGAGTAAGAGTAAAATTGTTTTCCCTCTAATTTCAAGCAATAATGTTTCAAAAAATAACTGATCATCTATTTGAAAAAATAAGTTTTCATTTGGTATACTATTTACATTGTCCATGTTATATACAAGCACCGCATATTGTTTTTCTTAATCTCCGAAATAAGATTTTTGATATCCAAAATATACTGTTTTTCTTTTAGAAGGCTATTATTAAATTTCCAAAAGGGCCTGTCTCTTTTGAATTCATCTTTTTTTCAAAGCTAAGGTGACATGAGAATGATCTGATCTGTAGCCAGGGTCAGTATATACATCATTAACTATAGTTAAAAGTTCTTCACTAATTAAAAAAATAATCTAATCGTGCCTGTTTTATTGAGTTAAATTTTCTCCATGTGTATTTTCTTTTGTCAGGATACGTTTCCCTAAACACATCAAAAAGGTTATATTCTGCCATAATACTGTAAATCTTTTTTTCCGTGTCCTGGGACGATTCACAGTACTAGAATAATTACGAACATCTAAATCAGCGTTTAGAGGGCAGTTCCAATCCCCTGTAACAATTACATGTTCATTCCCAATATCATCAATGTGATCAAAAACACTACCAAAGAAATCTGGCCTGTCGCCACTGCTAGGGCCATACAAATTGACTAAAGTAAGTTTCTTTTGAAGAGCTTCGATATTCAACACAATATAACAACCATGCTGATCTTTGATTACATCGTGCAATTTGTACTCAAAATTGTTATTAAATAAGATAGCCACACCATTTTTTGTTAGTTTCATAACCACTAAGCCAAGCCCTATAACCCCAGCTTGCCTGTATATAGCTCTCAATGTCTGCCTTCAAGTAAGTCTCTTGAAGACAAAAAATGTTGGCCTCTGTCTTTCTTAGGAAATCAAATACATCTCTTCTTTTAGTAGAATCGTTAAGCCCATTGCAATTGAATGAGCAAATTCTAAATGCTTTATTCGATGCCATTGTGCAGAACAAGGTGGCAAATAGAGTGTAAGAAAAACATAATAATAGGTCGACCAAAATGAAATCATGTGAAATCGTAGAATGAGTGTCAGCCCATTGTTCAAATTCAAATCAAAGCCAGACAAAAGTACCACATGTATAAATTTTGCAGACACCGACGGACTATCCAAGTATGTTGCTCAACGTTGAAGTACGAAACATGAAAAATATGGAGTAGCTTCTTTTTATGACCCACGTAAAACACACGTTGCGGTGACCCCAATTTCTACCTTACGCCCAATCCCTTTCTCCCAACCCCGTAACCTTTCTCTCCCACACACGCATTCAAATAATACAAAAACAAGAATACAACAAAAAAGACAAACAACACTTACTCGTTTGATTCATTCATGGGTGTACCGCCAGTACTCCAATCCACATTAATATAAGAAATTGGTTTAGAGAAATAGCAACACCTTTTTACAAGTTCCAGCATGAGTTCTCTGCGTGCAGACATTTGCAGCAGCACACGTGATGTAAACACGAAACGTCACGTGATCAAAACAAAACTAAGAGTACTCCCAATATTTTGAAGCCCAAGTAGAATACAATGCAAAGTGAAATACATACTGCCAGCTATTGAGCTGGGACATGAAATCTTATGTAAAAATTAACAGAACAATCGGGAAAAAAAAAAACAAACAAACAGGAGGACGCTCGAACAAACTACCCTTGACCTCGAGTCAGGACCTGAAGCAGACGAGGGATGTCGAAGCAGACAACACACTGGACTTCCGGTTCTAACGGGGCTGTGTTTCTCTGGAATGCTGCCTGAAATCAGCGAGTGATCTCACAGGCACCACTGTCCCGTTTGTCGTCTTTGCCCAAACAGTCCCATTCTTGGTCCACGCCTGCTGACAGGCAGTGTCACTTTTCACACTAAACAACAGTGAATACGTACGAGGGGTGAGATCCTCAACAATGACAGTTCCACTCCCCTTCAGATTCTTCCTGGCATTCAGGACAGCATCGCGAACGCGTCGGGACACAAAACGTATTATTATGCCCCGACTCGAGTTCCAAAACTGCCAGTGGCGTCCCCCAGAACGTTGGACACGGGCACCCACACGATGTACAGCCTCCAGGTCCTCAGGTTTCACTTTAACCTTGAGTTGACTGGAGATCAACAAAAGGACCTTCTCCTCACACTGTTGCGCCGTCTCACTTTGGTCTTCCTTCATTCCGTAGATACGTAGGTTGTTCCTACGGACGTACGCTGGTAAGTCCTCCGTTCTACGGTCGGCGGTCTCGGCAAGGTGACGGGCTTCCCTCAGCTGGCCCCTCAAGGAGTCTTCCCTCTGTTTGGCGTCCCCCACCTCCTCCTTCAGCCTGTCGTTCTCGTTCTGCAGCAGCAGAATGGAGGCCCTCAGTTCTTCTACCACTGTGGACAGTTTCGCGAGGGCAGAGCCATTTGCGCACAATTTCTTCATAAGGTCTTCATTAGTAATGGCACCCTGATGAAGAGTCGAACTGTGTTCAGGGGAGAAGACCGCGCGTTGAGCTCCTCGGATGTTGACAGAGGTAAGTTGTCTTCCTTGTCAGTCATGTCTTGATTTGCCGATTCGGAAACGTAAACAAACTTTGATAGCTTCTCTTGCACTGATGTTGGCGTGCTTGTCACAACGTTTTGTTTCTTTGGCGTATTATTTGAATTATTTAGGTCACTTGACTTTCCCACCGATGCGCCAGAAGAGTTTGATCCCGAGTTGGAGTTGGCTTTTCTGTGTTTACGTTTTCGTTGTCCGCCGCCGGCCATACTGACTTGTAACGGTTCGACTCGAGTCTTTCATTTTAGCTTGAAATCGCGGTTGCTACGCTCAAAAATTACCTGACATCTGTGGTGGAGATTGGCAGTGGTTGCACTACTAATCCAGCGGCATCATCACACTTTCTTCATTGATTAATTAACAGAAAAGCTGTTGATTAACACCGCCCGTTTTCAGAACGTGTCCGGCCTTGCTGGCGAACAGTCAAGAATTAATTATTGATCTTTTTAACCCGCAATATAAAGGAAGATGCCAGACACGATCTCAGTAGAATAGAGTCTTTTCCTACACCGGTTATAGCGTTTTCTTACTATTGTAGTTAATTTGATGGGCTCTAAAGATTCTGATCTGTGTGTCTTGCATTGTACCGACCCTGAAGCACTATATATTTATAATTCTGACTTCACAGAAGAGTCTACAGAAGAATCTGACTCTTCTGAAGAAGAATAAAATTTTGAATTACCTAAATAATTTGGGTTAAAAAAAAAAATGGAGCCACTCCCAGAACTTAAGCGAATAGTCGAAAGGTGCGAGTTAAGACGACGATGATGAGCTGCATCGCTCGTTTGAAAAGTTAGTTATGGATCTTTATAATCGCACACATATATTAGAAAGCGTAAAGAAAGAACTGCTACTCTATCCTGATCTTCACCCAGCAGTAAAAGCTTTTTTATGCTATTAGACAAAGTAGTTGTTGGCCCACTGGTTACGATCCAGAAGAACTGCTTATCAGATATTTTTACCAGTAGACTATTAATTAACAATTTACTACTTTTTTTTTTTTTTATTTACTTAAATGTTTTGGTTTAAAAAATGAAGCCCAAACTATACACGTTGGAGGAGATCTTTGACGATCAGCTGAACGATAAGTTTAATGAAGTCGGCATGGACATCATTACCCCTACAAACGTTCAGGAAAGCGTGACACATGCTATTTGTAAAATCCCAGAGTTTCTTCAAATCAACCCACCAGTGAAAGTAATGTTGGTTGTTTTAATTGATTACGTAACACCAGATGGTAATAATCTGCAAGTCTGGGTGTCAACTAAACAGAAAGCGGTTATGAGCTTTCACGACTTCAATGCTGAATGGGCTGATTACATGCTTACACATTTTAACCATGCAAGCGAGGAGGCCAAATTACACGGGTCGGGTTGGTCAGAAGGAACTGTCCTCGACATCAGATTAAAACAAACCAAGTTTTATCCTATAGTCGGCAACTCTTACATGCCTCTCCCAAGAGAGCTAGTGTTGAAACGAGCTGTCTTAAACATTAAAAATGACGATAGTCTATGCTTCATGTGGTGCATTTTGACACATTTACATCCAGTCGCTAAGCATGCAGACAGAGTGTCTAATTATCAAAAATATGTAGATGAGCTGAACTTCAACAACATAAACTTTCCAGTGAGTATAGATAGTATAGAGCAGTTTGAAGAGCAAAACAAACCAATAACTATAAATGTTTACATGGAATCCAGTAGACAATCTACAACCTCTAAAGATCTCTCCTAAAGCCTCCCAGTTTGGCGACTCACTTAAGAACCATGTAGACTTGATACTGTTTACACAAGATCAGTTAGCCATTATGTATTAATCAGATTAATCAGCAGACTGTTAGCTTATACATCAAAGGACATTCATAAACAAGAGGTTTGTAGAAGGTGTCTGGTTAGAATCCCCACTGCACAGGCGGCTGTCAATCACATGAAACAATGTAAAAGCATGGTAGACTGTCAAACTGAACTTTTCACACCCAAACCAGGCTCTAAAGTCAGTTTTAAAAACATTCAGAAAATGCAGATGAGCCCCGTACGTGGTTTATGCCGACTTCGAATCGATCTTGCCGCAGTATCAAGGCCCCCAACAACAGTCAAAAACAACCTTATTATCTAACCATCAGATCTGTAGTTACGCTTTCATCGTTGTCAGGTCAGATGGCAAACACTCAACACCGGAGATTTACCGAGGTCCCAATGCAGTCAGCAAATTCTTACAAACCATGAAAAAAGTTTGCAATGATTTTGTCACTAAGCTGAATCTCTCAGACATCATTATGACTCCTGAAGACGAAGAGCGTTTTTAAATCAGCCACTCACTGTTGGATTTGTAACAGAGAATTATTAGGGGTCAGGGGTGCTTCCGGCAAGGATGCCTCCGTCAGGGACGATGATCACATTACTGGCAAATTCAGAGGGGCAGCACACAGCAGCTGCAATCTCCGGTTAAAGGTTGACCCCAAAACATGGAAACTTCCCATCTTCTTTCATAACTTACGAGGTTACGACGCACACTTCATCATGCAAGCAGTAACTTCCGAATATAAGAAAGTCAGCTGCATTGCTCAGTCATCAGAAAAGCACATGACCTTCACCCTAGACTGTTTGTCCTTTTATGACTCTGCTCAGCATCTGATGGGGGGTTTAAGCAAGTTAGCAGAATCACTAGATGACTATCCAATAACTAAAGAATATTTTGACCCGGCTTTAGTTCGTAAAGGCGTCTACCCTTATGAATACATGGACTCATGGGACAAATTTGATGAACCAGCTTTGCCAGCTAAAGAAGACTTTTATAGCCGGCTTACAGGCAAAGACATCACAGATTCTGACTATGAATATGCTCAGAAAGCCTGGACAGAACTACACTGCCTGACGATGGGCGATTATCACGATCAATACTTGATGGCCGATGTGTGTTTATTGGCTGATGTCTTTCAGAATTACAGAACTACTTGCATGAAACATTATGGCCTAGACTCATCGCACTACATCTCTGCCCCCAGCCTTTCTTGGGACGCTTTCTTAAAATCCACAAACATCCAGATCGACTTAATATCTGATCTGGATACACTCCAGATGATTGAAAAGGGTTTAAGGGGCGGTATCAGCATGGCCTCTCATCCTTACTGCAAAGCCAACAACAAGCATCTAGACGACTATGATCCGACCAAACCATCAAACTATCTGATGTATCCAGACACCAACAATTTGTATGGGTGGGCTATGAGCCAGACACTCCCACTAAGAAACTTTAGAATGGACATCGGACCTTTTGGCGTCAATGATGTGTTAGGTTTGTTGGCAAGAATTACACCTGATCACCCAGCAGGACTAATCTTAGAAGTAGACTTAGAGTATCCAAAAGAACTGCACGACCTTCATAACGACTACCCTCTGGCTGCAGAATCATTACAAATGGCTCCCACAGAGCCGCCTAAACTCGTGCCTAATCTTCGTAACAAGACTAAGTATGTCTGCCATTACAGACTATTGCAGTTTTACTTAAGACACAGATTAAAGCTAACAGCTGTTCACCGGATAATTGCTTTTGACCAAGCACCATTTATGAAACCATACATCATGAAGAACACCGATCTTAGAACCAAAACCACCGACACATCAGAAAAAGACTTTTTCAAGTTGATGAACAACAGTTGTTTTGGCAAGACGATGGAGAACCCGCACACACGTAAAGACATAAGACTGGTTACGAATGGAAGGCAGGCAATCAAGTTAGTCTCTAAACCTAACTACCTAGACTTCAGACAATTTAATAACGACCTGGTTGGCATCATGATGAAGAAACAAAAGTAAAAGCTGGACAAGCCGGTGTTTATTGGGTTCACTGTGTTAGAACTGTCTAAGTTGCTGATGCTGGAGTTTCTGTATGACTACTTTAAACCGAAGTACCCCCAGTCTAGAGTCTTATACACAGACACTGACTCATTTATTCTGGACGTCCCAACAGAAGATTTTTACAAGGACTTAGAAGCAGAAGTAGCTAAAGGAGCTGATGGATGGTACGACACTTGTGACTATCCTAAAGACAGTCCTTTATATTCAACTGTGAATAAGAAAGTTATTGGAAAGATGAAGGACGAGCTGAATGGGACAGTCATCCAAGAATACGTTGGTCTGCGGTCAAAGATGTATAGCGTTACTGCTGCTAGAGAGACCTCGTAATCAAGAGAGCTAAAGGCATAAGTAAACCAGTTGTCAAAAAAAAATATAACTCACGACAACTACAAAGAAGCTCTATTTGAAGACAAAGTATTTTATCATACAAACGTTAATCTGCGATCAACTCTTCATCAAGTAAATACAACAGCTGTTAACAAGAAGTCATTAGTCTCTAACAATAACAAACGAGTAAATGTAACTCCGCAGTTTTCATATTCCATAGGTCATTGGAGAACTTAACATGGGTTAGGACTTAACATGGGCTAGAACTTAACTAAGTACTTAACAAGAACTTGACTTAAGAACCTAACCAGAACTTAATCTGACTATGTATTTAACTACTTATAACTAACTTAGCAAGAACCTGACTAGTACTTATAACTAACTTAGCAAGAACTACTAGTACTTATAACTAACTTAGCAAGAACCTGACTAGTACTTATAACTAACTTAGCAAGAACCTGACTAGTACTTATAACTAACTTAGCAAGAACCTGACTAGTACTTATAACTAACTTAGCAAGAACTTGACTAGTACTTATAACTAACTTAGCAAGAACCTGACTAGTACTTATAACTAACTTGGCAAGAACCTGACTAGTACTTATAACTAACTTTGGCAAGAACTTGACTAGTACTTATAACTAACTTGGCAAGAACCTGACTAGTACTTATAACTAACTTGACAAGAACCTGACTAGTACTTATAACTAACTTAGCAAGTACTAGTACTTATAACTAACTTAGCAAGAACCTGACTAGTACTTAACCAGTACTTACCAGTACTTTGTATTGTACTTCGTATTGTACTTAACCAGTACTTGTATTGTACTTATTGTACTTTTTAAAAAAAAAAATTCATTAAAAATGGATCTACAGCAGGTTGTTCTTTTTTTTACAGGGACTGGTTTTTCTTCTTTTATTATTTTTGTGGGCTTTTGCGGTTTTGGTGTTGACTCTGTTGTTAAGTATGGCTTCAAATATTTGTATGCTAAGAATCCCACACCAGCAACAGCCGCCAGTAAATAATACGGCTTATAGTCTGTTCTTGATGGTGTTGTTGGTGGTGATGGTGGTGCTGGTGTATTATTATCTAATAATTTTTGTTTTGCTTCTTGGTTTGTTTTTTGCAATCGGTTCCATTCAGCTAGCCTTTGACCAGCAGCAACACGACCAGGATGTTTGGCTTTAGTAACACTAGTAACACTACTTACTTACTTGTGGGGCACTCACATTCTGTTGATTTACATTCTGTTGACTTACATTCTGTTGACTTACATTCTGTTGACTCTGCTCTTGTGGAGTCCTCGTCACAATCTTGTTCTCTTGATCGCTCATTTTTAATAGCATTAAAATTAATATGATTAAAAGTAATTAATCCCATGATGAATGGACATAACAGTGTTCCGAATCTGTAATACATGTCACACGCTAGAGTCTCTAGTGATTTAATTAAAACCGGGTCTTGTGTTAAGTCATATTTTAAGTCTTCTTCTGAATCAATAGGCGCCATCTTGCCTACTAACTTAGCATATAAACTAATCATTGTCTGCCCCACTGATCTAACCATTTTGGATCCTAACTGAGCTTCGTATCTATCATAATACTTCTCAACGTCTGAAGCAGACAGTTGTTGAATCTGTTCAATACTTAGTTCAGTGCCTAAATACTGTTTAGTTTTGCCACACACAGCCAAAGAGTATAACCTCTCTTTATGACGAATATCTGCTGAAGGATTAATAAAGGATCTGCAGACTCCCTCAACTTTTAATAACTCATTGAACTCCATTTTTTTTTTAAGATGTTAAAATATGATTAAAATGTAATTAAAATGAGTCTAACTCTGGTTAATTATGCAGTGCCAGTTGTTGGGGTTATAGTTTATTCAGCCCTTGCAAACTGTTTGCTGAGAATAAAACCACCTAACCTGGGAAAGATAGAAGATTCACCAAAACTGGTCACAATCTTATTTTTTGTCTTTAGCAACGAAGGATTATCTGATTAAAAAGCATATAGAAAGTCTTTCTTATTATGATTATTTTAATCATTTTTTTTTTAGTTAAAAAAAAAGATGAGCAGTGCAAAGATCATTAATACTATTTACCACTCTGCTGTAATTAGCGGCCTTAGTATAGGGCTATAGTGTGTTAGGAAAAAAATCTGTTTAGGATGAAACCGGCTGACCTAGGAAGGTTAGACATCGAAGACATTGTTAAGGTTATAGTTATATTAACTGCTGGCATTGCATCGAAAGACTTTCTAGTTGCTCAAAGCATTATCCAGAAAATATTAGTACATAAAAAGGATGTCCGGGTTGGTTATGATGGTAGGAGGAGCAATTGTTAATGCATTGGCATTCTCCGGCAGCAATTACATGTTCAGTAAACTACGGTCCGATGAAGAGAGAGAACGTCATAACAAGGCAATGGAAGATTTGGCCAAAGCGCGGGACGCTTATGAGAAAAGAAGGATTGCTCACTTAGACTTTATTAATAAAAAGTTAAGAGAACAAGTCATGCGGCTCACACATTCACAGACGTTGATGAGGCAATGAATGAGTATTACTTGGTAACTGGAAAGAAGTTTCTAACGTCAGCGCCCCCAGACCTGTCTGACTTTTATGAACCATCTGACGATCAGAAGGCTGCAGAGATAGCTTTTATTATAGCTGGCATGACATCAGTCTATCTTGTTGCACACTTTCTGGTGTAAAAAAATAGTTTATTAAAATAGTGGTTAAAATGAACAAAATATATTATTCTCCTAAGGGTTATTGGAAGGGGAAGATTGCAATTACTAAACTAAGTAATGTTGCTGGGGTGTCTGAATCAGAAGCAAAAGACTGGCTTTCAAAACAAGCAATTTGGCAAATATATTTACCTGCACCCAAAAGAATTATAAGACCTAAATTTGTTAACTCAGTTCCGAATGACACCCATCAGATGGACTTGTTGTATTTGCCTATTGACAAAGTCAGAAGAAAAAGGTTTAAGTATGCTCTGACTGTTGTTGACATGGCTTCAAGGTACAAAGATGCAGAGCCTTTAACTGACAAAAGCTCTACTGCTGTGGCTGTGGCTTTACAACAAATATACATGCGAGGCCCGTTAAATATCCTAGGCTGATTCAGGTTGATGATGGAAAAGAGTTTAAGGGGGCTGTAAACCAACTATTTTTAAGACATCGGGTTACTGTTAAGAGAGGAATCCCAGGCAACCATCGCTCTCAAGCCCTCGTAGAAAACTTTAATAAGAATTTAGCTGAACGGCTGTTTACCTATCAGTATTACAGAGAGATTATGGACAGAGCTCGCAACACAGAATGGGTTACTAGATTGCCTTCAGTCTTGCGTGCCATGAATAATGAAGAGTTTAAAGCAACAGGTCTTAAGCCTGTGGAGGCAATCAAATTAAAAAAGATTAGCATTACTAAAGACACACACAGAATGGACACAAAACTCTTGCCGTTTGGCCTGAAAGTAAGATACTTGTATGCACCTGGAGAGGCAGAAGGCGATGTAAGAATTAGAGCTACAGACCCTGTTTGGAGTGTAGACGCGTATGAAATTGAGAGAATAATGAAAACAAACCCTCCTGTATATTATTTAAGAGAGGGAAGTGAAGGTTCCGCTCCTAAAAGATCGTTTGTTCGCGAAGAGCTTCAAGTTGTCCCACCAGACACAGTACCTGTTTAAGTAAAAAAAAAAAAAAGGGCTATTTTTTTTTGTTACTGATCTGGTTGTTTAGAAGTCCCTTCACTCGAAGTCCCTTCACTCGAAGTCCCTTCAGCTCATGGAGGTGTGTTTCGTCTGTTGTTAATGAATAGTTTTTCTAAGACATCAATATAATCATCATCCATTGAGAATATCTCATCCAATGTATAATGTAGTGGCTGGTTGGGCTTTCATTTTTTAACCCAGAACACCTAGGTAATTCGAATTCTTATTTTAGGTGATCGGTTGTTTGTTTTTCAATGTTTAGTTTAATTGCCTCGGTGTCTACCTTTTCAGAAGTAAAAGTCTTTCTCCATTTCTTTTGAAGTTCAATTTTTCGTCGTTTATAATCATCGCCGTCAGCCATGGCACGCTGAAATTCTTCGTCGGTAATCTTTCCATCCAATAGTGTATTGCTTATTATTAACTTTAATGAATGAAGTTTTGCTGTTGCCAAGGCAACAATTCCCGTATGTTTTTCTGAAGATTAGGACTAATCTTCTTTAATACTCCGCTAGCAATCACAGACACAGCGCCTAACCCTAAACCGACACTTCCTAAAGCTATAGACACCGGCGCACCTACTCCAGAAGCCAAAAAAGCAACACTAGACCCGCCACTCACACTTCCTACAACCGATGAACTTGTAATCATGTAAGAGAGAGCATTCAAAGCTTTAGCATACTTTCTTCTAGTAACCTGATACTTATTTAAGTCGTTTTCTATTTCTTCTTCAAGTTTAGTCAGGTGCTTTAGTCTAAACTTATGAGCCTGGTCGTTCCTGTAAACTATTAAAGCATCCATTTTTAATCAAATTTTAATTTTGTAAATAATATCTTATTAGCTCTTCTGACAACTCTTTAGCAACAGAGTAAAACCCAATAAAATCAACATACTTAATGAACATAAAATCGAGTACTGTTAGTTTGTCTTTGTCAACACTGACAGTAACTTTGTCAGATGAAACAAAAGTGTTTACTTCATCATTGTTTTTAGTAATAGCAGTTACAAGCCTGAGAGGAGCGTCCAAGTTTTCAGATGTTAATTAAACACCCCTGATTAACACATGTTCCGGCAAGCTAGAAACAGACTCATTTGGAGTAATTAATAAAACAAAAAGAATTGTAAAACTGTCAGGCAATGGCAATTTTGGATAAAATTCTAAGCCAACCGTGTCGTCTCCACTTCAGCTAAGGTCCTCTTTCTTTGCAGCATGTATCCACGGCCGTATTTATTTACTTCAATATGCTTTTTTCTGTTGTCCACCCGGGACAAGGCTAACAAGAAGAGGTCCTACACTCAATGCTTTTCTAAAGTTTCTTTTCTTGTCAAAGTATACAGTGGGGCTTCGTAAGTCAAATCTTATGTCCCAGTCAATCTCTGGGAGCAACGCCCATTTGTTATCTTTTCTATTAAGTCTGTATTCATGATTGCCATAATCGTCTGCCGTTAGGTTTCTTATCTGTTCTAGTCTAGGATGTTGAGGCCGTTTCTTATCTTCAATCTCTATTCGTTTGTAAACACCATCATCCGTGTACTCAAATCCATAAACATTTCCTGGCTCTCCTATTAAATCAAACTCAACTGTGTCTGCTAGATCCTTTAGCTCTACTGCAATACACTTAGGAGCAAGCCTTGATTCAGGTCCTCGAGACATTTTTAAATGTAAAAAAAATTATAACAAATAACCAATTTATGAATTTATTCATAACCAATTTATGAATTTATTCATAACCAATTTATGAATTTATTCATACTAAACATACATACTGAACTGGTGGGTCAGTCCTTAAGCATAGTTTAGCGTGTTTAGACTGTTCTAGCTGGTCTTTTATTTTCTTCAATTCATCCTTGTCCCTAACAAACATAGTTTTCACGCAGACAGTCTTCAAAGCTGTCCTTGTCCTTAGTATAGAATAAGATAACTGATTTTAACTGTGATCTAAAGTCTGTTAAGACAGCATTGTATTTTTGAGTTAAAAGCCAAACAGAAACTAATGCGTGGCGGCCGCTAAAAGCCAGCTTAGACAGAGTCTTTCTTTTTTTTAACAATGTCCCGTTCAGCCGAACAGTCATCAATAATAAAAACAGTGTTTCAGTTCCTTCAAATAGCTTATAGTAATGTTCTAAACAGTCGCTCAGGTTATTACTGGGGTCAACTAAGAATACATTCTCGTCTGTCCAAACAAACTTTCTTTCTTTGTAAGACTTATTATGCTTAATGGTTGTACAGAATATAACAATGTACTCGTAATGAAACCTGTAAACTGTTTGTAACAAATCAAGTATAAAGACTGTTTTCCCACATCCAGTAATCCCAAAAATAAGCGAACAGTGTGGGTCTTTGGGCAAAAATCTTAACCTGTCCATCTGTTTATTAATAGATTATATTTTCTAGTCTGTTTTTCTACAGTGTTTAACTGAGCGTCAGAGAGCAAAAAACGTGCGTTTGTAACTTGCCATTATCCTCTGCTTCTTTGCTCATCTGTATGTTTATGCCATCTGCCCCCTACCCTTCTTCCGCTTCCATCTAATCGATTGTCATATGTTGATCTAAAGTCTAGCCACAGCCCATACTTTCTTGTTAAATAATCTTCAAGTCTTACATCATGAAGGTGAAGTTTTTACACACAAGATCGGCTGTAGGATGTGTTTGTCTACCTCCAGCAAACAACTTTCTTACTTCATCAAAGTGTTGGTGAGGCAAGAGTCCGGCTGAAAACAACTGAATGGGCTTGCCATCTACAGTACAAGACAGGTGCTCAATTTTTGGATTATAAAACGCTTCACTCTTTCTTTGAAAAGGCTCTGTGGCTTTTGTAAACAACAACAAGATGCCTTTTAATGACTTAAGAGAATAGCGGAGGGCTATGTTCCAAAGTGTCTTTCTTGTTTTTAATATCTGTAATGTGGTGCACAACTCGTTCAAAGTAAACAACTGTCTTATTTTTATATTGAGTTAATACTGTTCTTGCTAGTTCTGGGTTAGTAACAACGTCAAACTCAGAGCAATGTCAGTGGCTGTGTATCTGGCTGCAGGGTCTTCAGATAGAATGACAGAATCGCTAGTGTTAAATATTAATTCATAAGTAAGTTTGTCTCTGAGTGCGCCCTGGTAGTATGGCTGATGTGTCTGTAACAGTTCAAAATCTAGAGGGATGCAAAATCTGTTGCCAAATGCTAGAGCTACTGCTTCATCCTTATTGTCAGATTTTGCATCCTCTGCTTTTAACCTGTGTTTAAGTCCGTTTGAGCCCTGGATACCCTGATAAACCTTGTCTTTTCTTTCTTCTGTGGGTAGCCATAGGTCTGAATAGAGTGTAAAAATGTGTGCGTTGCTTAGCGTAAAGACTTTTCTGCCCTCCAGTTTGATTTTTATTTCTTTAATGATGGCCCTGCCCAGGTTTAGCAACAACACTAGCATTAGGATCTGTTGAATTAATGTCTATTTTGAATGACAGTTTAGTTGTGCCTGGCATTATAACATCATTAGCACCAAGATCAGGAAACCTGACTGTTAACAGTTGACCAGGTTGAACTGTTGATGGAGTATTTGTAACAAGCACAGTTTGTCTTATGCCCTTTATGCCCATGGGTTCTTTGGCTTTTCTGTATGGATCAAGATCGCAACCGTAGGAGTTCATTTTTTATAAATAAATAAAACATATATATATAAATATGGATGAAGATTTTGATGCAATTGATCTGTTGAAGAAGAAGAAAGAGAACCGAGTCCTTCATTGCGTGAAGAACTTGAGGGAGCGGCCGTCGGTGGATTAAGTAAAATAAAAAAAACTAGATAGAATTGAAGAATTTTATAATAGTATAGGAGTGGAGAGGCCTAGTGCACTTCCTGTTGAAAATTTTGAATAAAAAATCAGCAGTTGTATTTTACAACCAGCGAAGGAGATCGTTTGCAGCTCACATGGAAAAAGAACCCAAACAAGTTTATAAACAAGGCCACGATTGTTAGAAAACTCCCCCCCACTATCGACCAAAACCAATAAACATTATACGTGAGTTAAATACCGATGCTGTTAGTGCTTTACAAAACTTGGGGAGAGAGTTGCTAACACAATCTGAAATTGAGATGGTCTCTTTTTGATGAGTTAGGTCCAAGAGCAGATGAAGTATCAACACAGATTGAAACGACTTTTAGCGAGGAGACGGCATTAAAAACAATCGGTGATTCTCCGTTGCCTATGCGTGAGATCTTGTGCCTTAATAAGGCTTTACAGACTATAAGGGGCGAGCTATCAAGCAATCTAGCAAAACTTGGTGAGCTGAATAGACAAATAGAAGAAGAAAAAAAAATCTGGCTGATGCGGATGACAACAATCTGGGGCCAGATGAAAAGGCTAGAATCCAACAGAAAATACAAGATTTAATGATAGAAAGATCGGCCAGGTTAGAAGCGCTGTCTACTAACAGAGCACAGCTATCATCGCAAACAAGCAGAATCAGAGAGACTATAAACAGAATACTTTACGAAAACACTACACTGGCAGAAAGAAATAAGGACTCTGTTCAGAGAGCAGGGATTTACAATAGTTAGTATACTAACAGCTATTGGGTTTGCTATCTCTACGTTGGTTTATGCATTAACCGGCAGTGCACCAACAGGGTCAACACCTCCAACACCTCAGCCAGGTAAAAGTTGGATTAGAAAACAGTTGCATCATCTGGCAAACTTATTAAAAAAGTTAGCAGCTAAAGCAGCTGATGCTCTGCCTGGCATAATAGGCAGTATTGTTAGCTGGGTTCTGTCTACTATAGGCAAAGTGGCTGGTTATATGGCCGACCATCTGTGGACTTTGGGGGCGCTGGCTATTGGATTAATTTTTAGTGAAGTAAAGTAAAGCCAGTCCGGTAAAAGTTAAAAACACAAGGGCTGTCTTTTTACTAGTGTGTCTGTCTGGTGAGGTACATTAACAGGCGGGTCGCTTTCTGATGGCGCTGGTGCACTACTTTCTGATGGGCTGCTTTCTATAATAGGTGGAGTGCTACTAACGGGTGTTGGGTCGCTTTCTATAATGGGCGGTGTTGGGTCGCTTTCTGATTCTTCAGAGCTAGGTGCTTTTTTTTAGAATGGATGGTGCTGGCCTTGTGTTTAAGTCTTGATTGTGTCCTAAGCTTTGATAAGCTCCGGCTATAAGAATCTCGTTGTTATAATTCTGTATGATGCCAATCTGCAGTCTAAGGTCAGATGGCAGCATATACAATCCATGGCCTACGACAAAGTCAACTTTAGACCTGGCATGTACAAGAACGTTCTGGTACCGTTCTATGCTTGAAGGCAAATCACAACAGAGTTAACAGCATCTTCTAGATTGGCCAGAAACTGTTTTCTTGCATCAAAGCCTGTAGACTGATCTACTATGCTAGACTTGGTCTGTGCTTGGGCTCCTAATAGACACCAAACGTATGTTCGTATGGATTCATTAAGTCTTTGAACTCCCAGGCATTGTTAGAGACCTTACTTTCATCTAAAATAAATGTTGCCCAAGCATTAGGATGTTTTTGTTCTATGGACGCCAATCTAACTGGGACGTTTGGCTTAAAAGAGGTGTGTCCAGGCCAGTAATCATCAGTGTATTCTCTTTTGACGCCCCACAAATACAATGTGCCCAACCCATGATTACGGTCTAACTTTTGCCTAAAGTCAGTTGAAAATTCAATGTTAAGTTCATACAGATTCTTTCATACGCAGTATTGTCCATTGGGTTGTTAAATGGAAAGAAGGAGTGGTCGTGGGGGAGGGGCACTTGTAGTTCTGTTAGTATACGTCTATACTGGTAATAAACATGAAAGTTATATACTGACCTTACTAAGAGATTGGGGTGGTTTAAATGGTTTGTGTATGAGACACCACAGCCAGTAGTTGCGCAGTAAATTGCAAAATTTAACTGGTTCTGGAAGAAAAAATCATGGGTTTGTTTGTCCATAATTCTGGCACTCCATCATTCTTTATTGGTGGGTTCATGTACTTTTGTAAAGGATTTAAAAGTCTGACTGAGAAGCCAGATGATTCACCTACTGCAATGGTTAGGAGAGTAAAGTCCAACGATTTGGGGTTATAAAAAGGTCTAACGTTGTACCGAACGCCTTCATTATATTTAAAAGGATCCATTTTAATTGTTAATTTTCATTTTTTTAAAAAAGTATTTAAAGAGGATGTACATCTATATAACCAATCAAAACAAAAAAGTATTTTTAGATTATCCAATTGACAATAGATGCGGCCAGTATAGAGTTGCTCTTAGACAAATTGGGTTTAAAGTTAAGTGGTCTAACATATCTGAAAGGGCTAAAAATAACTGGATGAATATATTAGATGAAAATGGCAATCTCTTAAAACGTGTAAAAATTCCAGATGGTTACTACAACTTTTGCACTTTAAAAGAAGTATTTGACAATCATAATATATTGTTAAGAATTAATGAGGCGAATCTTATGTAGTGACGCACGCAGTGCGCATATGCACCCGGTTCACAACCGGAACCGGAAGGTACACCTCGCATGAGCAGAGCTCACTTATCAGCAGACGACAGGGTGACGACGAGAGGACGAGCATTCGGCTTGTGACCCCCGGCGAGCCGAGACCTCGAGCGCGGAGCTCCCGACGGCGCACCAAGTCTTCCACGAGTCTCTACACACGTACCTGAGTCGACGCCCGTCCTACGCCAAGCAGCGAGTGACGTGAGGCGTCGACCCAAGACTACACACCAACTGAAGACCCGGGCGCGGATTGACACCAGTCTCCGTGCCCTGCCAACTGCCTGACGGACCAGACGTGGCCTTTGTAGCCTTTCCTGGTCCCACCCACCGTTAACTGCTTGACCCTCTGATACGGGCGAAAGGCCTGGACAGAGCGTGTCGCAGTCTGACCACCACCCGCCGTCCCAGCTACTGAAGGGTGAGTTGCACTGTGTGTGTGTGCATGTGTTTGTGTGTCTGAGAAGTAGTACGATACTAGGAGCAGTTAAAAAACTGGATAGTCATGTCACACTAAGCCACCCTTTGAAGTGTAGGGTAAACACTTTAATGGTGTCAGGAGTGGGATTACCCGTAGCTTAGTTGTGCATGCATCCACTGTAGCCTAGTGTTGACCTAGTTATCGAAATTGTTGCTGCTCAGCACCAAGCATTAATTTAGCACAGAGAACGGCATACAGTTGCTTATTGTGTCAACCCCTGCAGTTGGCGTAGGAAGTTGTTTGCTAAAACCAATACTAGAGTGAAAAAACCCTAGTTTATACAGTCACTCCCCCAATGGCTTTGAACATTAACTTAGCCACTGCGTCGCAGCTCAGTCAGATGCTGCCAGGGATAGGGCCTAAGAGGGCTGCTCAGTTGGTGAAGATAAGAGAGAGGGAGGGAGGACTAACTTTACCGATTTTGATGTCAGTGTTACACGGAGAAGTGAGAGTCAAGACCTCCTCTCACTCATTAACTTTGGGGATCAGGGAGGAAACACTGAAGGGTCAGTGGCGACTAGTGTAGTCACCGTAAAGAAAGAGACCGGCAGACCAGTCGCCCCGACCCAGCATAGCCCATTCCGGATATACCCCTTAAAGTGTCCAGGGCCTTGTCCCAACCCCGTCTGACTCGTGACACATTAAACCGGAGTTTTTCCGTCCAAGAGTCCGAACAGCTGCGCACGGAAAATTGGGTGGAGGGACACACCCCTATTTCTGGATCAGAGGATGGAGGTAGAAGTACTAGCCAGCGGTCCGCCTCCGGATTGTCGTCTGTTGCCAGTAGCCATGGAGCTGTGGGGTCTTATGAGCCTTTGTTGCGCCCGCGGCAAGCATTCACAAAAGGTTCCGGGCATTTACACCTTGAAAAGGACTTGCCGTATAGCCGGTCCCGTGAGCGCTGTGGGAGTGACCGGGTATCTGGATCCCGACGGGGTCCCCCTAGTCCAGTTAGATCCAGGTCACTAGTAGATGTAAGGAGCCGAAGTTATGACCGGGGCGACCAGGGCTGGTGGGATCACGAGCGGAGTGGCGATGGGTATGGACGGCGGCAACAGCAGGTGTTGACCCAGGTGAGACTTCCCTCTCCTCCCAGTCAAACCTACAGGCATGCCCAGGCAGATGATAATCAGCACTATCGTCCCTACCGCCGAGGTGAAGCTCAGGCTGGGGAATTTGTGCCTCTCTCACCTGGTGGTAGTGAAGTGGACCCTGCGGTAGCCCCTATCTCTGAACCAAGAGGAGACCCCAGGATGCTGCCAAAAAATCTACATTTTGATGGGAAGACTAATGGCAGTCTTTCCAGCAGAAATTTGATAGCTACCGGGTAGTTCTCTGCTGGTCAGAAATGGAGAGTAGGGACTACCTAGGTTGGTGCCTTGAAGGAAAAGCCCTGGATTTCTTCACTACATGTACCCGGCTGGGCAGTGAGTTTTCATACCATCAGTTGATGGGGAAGCTTGCAGCTCGGTTTGGGGCGAAGGAATATGTAGGGACTGCCAGGATGCGCTTCCAACAAGCCCACCAGAACACAGGAGAGTCCTTGGATGATTGGGCTGATAGGGTGCTTACGCTAGCAATGTCAGCATACCATGATCTGCCTGAGAAGCATGTCAGAGAGGAAGCCATTAACAAAGTCTGCCTAGGGAGTTTGGATAAGGAGGCAGGAAAGTTTGTCTGTATGGAGGAGTCCCAGTCCATTGAGGAGGCTGTGAACAAAATCAAACAGTTCCAGCACATCTCCCAAGCAGTAGGTGACAGAAGGCGCAGGCCCCTGGAAGATCCTCGGGTAGGACGGGTAGGTCCAATTTCACCTGTCACCAGGGAAGAATTTGAGAGACTGCAAAAGGCCATAGATAGGCTTACGCTGCAGCTCTTGAAGTTGGAAAATAAAGAGACTCCTTCTTCCCAGAAACCAACTACCGCCACCCAGGACTCCCGGGTGAAATGCTACTTCTGTCAGCAGAAGGGCCACCTGAAAAAAGATTGCCAGCGTTATACAAAATGGCTGCAGAAAAAGGCAACAGAGGGCAATAGGGGCAAAAGAGACAAGAAAAAGTCTTTAAACGCCTAAGGCTTGGGGATGATGGCCGATCCTCTGAGCCGGAAATACACAAGGGCCAGGAATTTTTGAAGTTTGAGTTCCCTAAAAATGTTGGCCGGAGGGTCACCACCCCAAGGGCGTGTTGCTCTTTGACTCCCCCAGGGTCAGCTGAATCAAAAGACTTGGCTACCCGAAAGCCTGAGCAGTCCGAGTTAGAACCTGGCAATTCTGGTGGTCCACAGGGTTCCTTGACACAAAACTGCAACTGATCCAAACACCCATGGGGCAATTCAGGGAAAGAGTTCATCAGAAGCAATCAGCCAACAGCCTGAAATCATACGTATTAATCGGGTTTGTCCAGGCTCTTCCCGGAGTACACATCATGGTGGGTGACATTCCGGTTAAGGCCAGAGTGGACTCTGGAGCAGAAATCACCATTGTTGCTACTTCCGTGTTTGATAGGCTTTCCAAGAAACCAAGGAAGCTAAAGGAAGTGGTGATGCAAATGGCTGACCAGGGTTCTACTCTGAAGGGTTTTGTCACTGCGCGCCGGTACCCTGAAGATTGGCCAGGCAACCTTCCGAGAGGGGCTGTCTGTGGCTCCGATTGCTGATGAGATGCTGTTAGGACATGATCTTCTGCATCACTGGGGGGCGATCCATGACATGAGGGCTGAAACTCTGTTGATCGGGGAAGAAATCATCCCTTTAGACGTGAGTTTTGGTCAGGGACCGCCAACCATAGCCAGGGTTACAGCTGCCCGAAAAAGTTGTGGTACCACCCAACACTGTCAAGAGGATAACCGGCAGATTGGATAAAGTCCTTCAGGACTACTACACTGAATCCTTGTTGGGCTCTGAGCTCTTAATCCCGAGGACAGTGCGGCGGTCCGGGGACAGTCCAATCCTTTGCCTGGTAAACCCCAGTGACAGGTACCATACTGTCAGGAAGGGGGAGCTGTTAGCCAATGCATTTGAAGTGCAGGAGATACTGGATCCGGGACAGCAGAACTCTTCCTCTGAAAGTAGAGGCTGTGATCAGGTGGTAAGGGGGAAAGCAAGCTGCAGAACGGTACGTGTGGGGGATAAGCAACCCTCGAAGGACCAAGTACCCGAGCATCTGCAGAAATTGGCTAGTGACTCCAGCACACACCTGACAGAGAATCAGAAGGTGGAGTTGATAAAGCTCCTATGTGATTATCAGGATGTGTTTGCTGCTGATGAGTTCGATTTAGGGAACTTTACCGTATCGAGCACTCAATTGACACTAGTGATGCCAAGCCCATAAAGCAAAGAATGCGCTGTATGCCTGCCGTATTTGCAGGAGAGGAGGAGGCACATTTACAAAAAATGCTTAAGGCTGGTGTCATTCAGGAGTCAGTGTCAGAGTGGGCCTCAGCGCCAGTCCTCATCCGAAAAGAAAGACGGATCAGTTCGCTGGTGCATCGATTACCGAGCCCTAAATGATGTCACAGTCAAGGATACTTTCCCATTGCCACTGGTGGAAGACTGTCTTGATACTCTGTCGGGGAGCACATGGTTTTCGAAGCTGGATGCCAACAATGCGTACTGGCAAGTGAGAGTCAAAGAAGCTGACAGGAAGAAAACTGCCTTCTTGACCAAGTACGGTCTGTTTGAACATATTCGGATGGGATTTGGGCTCACCAATGCGCCCAGCCACATTCTCACGCGTGGTGAACCTTATCCTGAGAGGTCTGACATGGAAGACTGTGCTCGCTTTCCTGGACGACATTTTGGTGCTATGGAACAGCTTTGAAGATCATTTGCAGAACTTGAGGGAGGCGCTGCAAAGGTTTTGACAGCATGGTTTGAAGCTTAAGCCAAAGAAGTGCCTTTTCTTCCAGCCTGAAGTTGAGTTCCTAGGTCGGGTGTTTAGCAAGAATCAAATTGCTATGTCTGACCGGGACATTCAGACTGTGAGGGACTGGCCGGTTCCGAAATCTTGAAAAGATGTGGAACGGTTTCTTGGCTTCACTAATTACCATCGCATGTTCATTCCAGATTTTGCAGCGTTGGCGCAGCCTTTGTATAACCTCACAGGTAAGAACAAGTTCTTCTGGGATGAGGAAAAGCAGTATTCCTTTGATAACCTCTGTAGAGTGTTGACCGAACCTCCTGTCCTGGCATTGCCAAATAGCACGGATCCATTTGTATTGGATACGGATGCTAGTGATTTGGCGATCGGGGCGGTTCTGAGTCAGATTCAAGGAGGCGTGGAGCGAGTGATTGCATACAGCAGTTTCGCCCTCACTCCCGAACAGAGGAGGTACTGTACAACCCGGAAGGAGCTGTTGAGTATCGTGAGGTTCACAAGGCAGTTCAAGTACTACCTACTAGGTAGGACTTTTTACCGTCAGGACCGACCACTCCAGTCTTACATGGCTCCTGCGGTTTAAAACCCCCACAGGGACAGTTGGCGCGATGGATGGAGGAACTCTCCCAGTTCCATATGATTATCAAACATCGGGCAGGGGCAAAGCATCAGAACGTTGATGCACTGTCAAGGATTCCTGATGCTTTGACCCCTTGTCAATCTTTCGTGGCTGGCATTCGGCCTGAAAGTCTGCCTTGTAGGGGTTGTAAGTACTGCAGGAGAGCAGACAAACAGTGGGGGGAGTTCATTCAGGCTGTGGACGAAAGCCCGGGGCCTGATGGAAGGAAGCCTGACAGTTTTGTCTCCCGAAGAAAAAAGGGACCCATCCGGATGGACCTACAGTAGCTACTGTGGGGGGACCTTTCTCGCGGAGTCACGGAAGGGGTGCCATAGGGTTTTCCAGTCATCATGACCGTGTACCTTCTCCTTTATGGAGGGGTACCATGGGGTTTTCCAGTCATGATGGCCGTATACCTCCTTCTGACAGACGGGATGCGCATGACAGTGGGCACAATTCCTTGCGCGTTCCTAAACTCTTGCTTGCCTCTGCGCCAGCAAGCATGACAGTCGCCCAATCTCGTGTGGTCCCAAAGAGGGGAACGCATGCCAGTTTCTGGGTGCACACGGGAGTTGCACCTGAAGGGCGTTCGGGCTCTGTGTCTGCCAGTTCTCTGGGATGTCCGGACATCCCTGCCAGTCTGGTGCAGAGTGTGCCTGCCAGTTTTCTGGTCCACCCGCAGGGTGAACCTGACAGTTTTCTGGCTCGAGAAGGGCCTGACAGTTTTCTGGAACACTCGAAGGATGCACCTGCCAGTTTTCTGACACATCCTGAACGCTGGGGTACTTCGTCTGATCGGCCAATCCTTGGTTTCACCTTGGGTGAAAAAACCCGGGTGTCTGAAGGTTACAAGGAGCGGTTGACCAGTACGAGTACTGAAAGTTACTGTCCTCGGGACAGCCAGAATGCCTCACTGCCTGAAAAGGCAGTGCAGGAAAGTCTCGCCGGTCTCAAGGACTTTGAGATTGGCAGCACTGATGGCGTAAGCTTTGAGGTAGGAGTTCTGGATGGACAGGTGCAGCTGAGGACTTGCAATGTGCGACTAGCACAAGAGGCTACCTCAGAGATCCCTTCGTGCTGGGGGTTTACAGTTCAGGAACTCCGGACAGCACAGGGGAAAGATAAGGATTTACACCTGATCCTCCAATACCTTCGAAGGGGGACAAAACCCGATGAAGGGGAACTCTTCTCAGCTTCGCCAAGTGCAAAGTACCATTGGCTGAACAGAAAGATGTTCCTGCTTAAGGAAGGCTTGCTGTTCAGGCGCAAGCCGGATTCCAAGGACTTGGAGTTGGTAGTTCCCGCTTCCCTCCAGGAACAAGCAATACAATGGCATCATGACCTGCCATCAGCAGCACACCAAGGCGTGGCGAGGACTAAAGCTAGACTGAAGGAGAAATTCTTTGGGTTTACTTTAGCTCGCGATGTCGAGGCCTATGTGCTGTCCTGCGACGTTTGTAGTCGTAACAAAAAGAACAAGCGGTATGGGAAAGTCCCATTGATGGAGTACCATGCAGGGGCCCCAATGGAACGGGTCCATATTGACTTCATGGCCCCCTGCCCAGGACAGCACATGGAAATTAGCACTGCCTCATGATGGTGGACCAATTCACCAAATGGGTTGAGTGCGTGCCTCTTCCATCACAAAAGGCCGAGACAACAGCAAAAGCTGCGGTGGACAGTTTCTTCTCTCACGTTTCGGTTGCCCGTTCCAGCTGTTCTCAGACCAGGGACGCAATTTTGAAAGCAAGCTGTTCGAGGCTTTGTGCCAAGCTTTCAAAATCCACAAGGCCCAAACAACGCCATATCGTCCTGCGTCGAATGGTCAGGTGGAGCGGTACAACCGTACGTTGATGGATGCCATACGTTGTTTCCTGGGTAAAGCGCAGAACAAGTGGGACGAACACGTGCAGCAGATAGCCGGCGCTATCCGGTCCTCTGTAAACCGAACAACTGGTTTTACTCCAAACATGTTGATGTTGGGGAGGGAAGGGAACACACCAGCGCAGCTGATGTTCCCTGTTCCCGGCCAGAGGTTTGAGAGTGAGGATGAGTACGTGTCCCACTTGGTCCAGTCCTTGCAGGATGCCCACACAGCTGCAAGAGAGAATTTGAAGACATCCCTTTGGAACATGAAAAGAAATTATGATCTCAAGATCTTGTTGAGACCATATGCCAAAGTGATGTTGTCTATCTCTTGGACACTGCAGTTGTGAAGGGAAAATGCAGGAAACTCTGTTCGCCCTGGAAAGGTCCGGGGGTCATCTTGAGGAAGCTATCCGCTTACCTGTCAAGTCAAACTCCGGAACTTGGTCTTCGTGACGAACCATGACCGGCTGATGCCGTGCAGAGATCGGAAACTGCCTGCATGGATTCAGCGGTTCAGGTCACATCCGGAAGAAGAAGAAGAAGTGCTGGATGTCAAGGGTAAAAGACCCTGTCAGGGGAATGAGGCAGGGACAGACAAAGAGCACAGAGAGACAACACTAAACCACTCACTATCTCCAGACCCACTCCAGGAAGTACGGAACAAATAATATTTATTAAATTTTAATATATACAATTTACCCAAATATATCAAGCATCCCAATCACTCACACATACATTCCATTTATGAAATGGGGCACCTATCAAAGAAGAGGGAGGAAAGACCGAAAAAGAATAACTACAAAGGAAAAAAAAAAAAAAACCAAAGAAGAGTGCAGATCCTATTAGGAGCTAACTATCGCTAAGGGACAAAATAACCCGATAGAGGGGAGCCCTAAAAAAAAAAAAACCACCACCCGGATCCCACTGCCACCCAACCTATCACCAACTAAAGCTACCCCCAACAAATAGAAGAGGAAGGGGGAGAAACAAACTAATACAACAAACAGGGCATAACAATATACATTAGATCACACTAGCACATGCACACAAATCCACAGCCCATACACCACACACACTTGCCACATAACTTGTTTGTTGGAGATGACTGTCCCGCTGACCGGATCTCCGGAGCAAGACTGGCTGTTCTCTTCACTGGCGTCTAGAAGACTCCTTGCGCCGGACTCCTCCAGCACTCCTCGGGCTCGGCTCCGGTATCCCCCTCTCTGGGACCATCCTCCAGGTCGCCCAACGTCAGCAACTGTGACCTATCTCCCCAAGAAACGAAAAGGCGCCCTGTGGCGGATGTCAGTCCCTCACCGCATAATCATGATATTTGTGGATTATGTGTGTGAATGCAGGGCATGTGTGGACCCGTGTACGTACAATTTAAAGAATTCAAAGGAAAAACAAAACTTTTACAATTTGTTTTCCTTTTGGTTTCATCTATTCTTGAATCTTGTTGTTTTCCTCATTTCATTGTTTTCCTTTACTACAATTCTAAATTTCGTCTCATTCACATTACAAATTACAATACAATAAACTCTTGGAAGTTCACATTACATTTTAAATTAATGCCAGATGAAATTCATAAAACTCATTCATTCATCCATATTATTTACAAAATACTTGCAAAAAAAAAAAAACTAATAAAAAAAAAAAATGACAGAGACAAAACAAGACAGGGAGCGGGACCTATGGCGGGAGCGCCACATTGGAAATCTCGGCTAGTCGACTGAATGTTAGTCAGTGGCAACTCGTTCCGTTCCGGACCCGACTTGATGTTTTAAAAAAAAAAAATAAATAAAATAATAATAATTTGCTTCAATCCTTGAAGTATCGCTTCCGGAATATCCCGACTCCAACATTTATCCAAATATGACCGACTCCAATACAGAACATATGTCAAGCCTACAAGTAGCTCCCCAAACAGAGCCATTACTAAACATCCAACTTAAAATAAATGACCTCAATGCCACTAAATATGTACTGACCAAATAAATGCCAGTCCCATCTTGGCGTACAAACTCTCCAACCCAACGAGAATACAACACACCATATTTATACATATATATTTACCAGAACGGCGGGTGAAGACAAAAGAGAGAGCTACTGGCAAAAACTTCACTCAGTGAAGAGCCCAAAGCCCCACCAGTAGATGCGCCACCTCCAACGAAGGAAGTGAGAGTCTGGGACGACTCGGAAGAATGTTGTTGGTAGCCCAAGGATTGAGATCCTTCCCAAGTTCAGCGGACTGCCTTCCACCCAGCGAAGGGTTCCGGCCCGGTTCTGCAACTCTCTCACGACGAAGTGGAAAAATAAATATGGCTACCAACGGAGGACGTGGCCTCTTACTGGAAAAGCAAAAGCAAAAAGAATGAGAGCGCCGAACACTGGCATAGTGAAGAAGGTTCCCCCTCCACCCTACATAAAAACACATACTCGCATTCAACCACGCTAAGCATTAACAACACACTCTACGCACACAGAACACGTGCAAGACACTTCCCTGCACCGTTATTAAAATGACAGCACACACACACACACACACCCTTCATCAGGTCTAACTCTTCCCTCTCACACTACACCTATGTGAGGGTTTACTGAGGGGATGCATGATCCACACGGGCGGTGCACAACTGAATGTGACAGAGGAGCTACCCCCCTCTCCTCTGCACTCCAATTACTAGGTGTAAGCTGCTGTCAACCTCTGTGACGAACAGCACATTAAAACCCAATGTATAAGTTCAAACACTGGTCCGCCCGTGACAATACCCCCCAACCAAAAAAAGCTTGTGCCAATGAGGCACAGCTTGATGCAGCCCCGAATGGAACTGGTCTAAATATACGACCGTGCATAATAAAACCAATTATCCACCTTCACATATCAGAAAGTTCCTTGAATGGTGCACACAAGCTGCTACTTTTATTGCACAACTCTACACACCTTTTTTAAAAGGGGTTATACACAGTCACTTCCCTTTTTTACAACACTGGTCATACTCCATTGGACTTCAGACATTCGACTCAGGTAGTCAGCTTCCACATTGCAGCGTCCAGGGATATGTTGAAAAGAGAAAACAAGACTTTGCAGTTCAATTGCCCATCCCATAAGGCGTTGGCTGACAGGCCGAATGCGATGTAAATAGGCAAGGGGATGGTGATCCGTCTGGAGAACAAACTCCCGCCCGTACAGGTAAGGGTAGAATCGGCGTGTGGCCCATACCACTGCAAGGCACTCTTGCTCAATAGTGTGGTAATTCTTTTCCGCTCCCACTAGTTTCTTACTTGTGAAGGCGATGGGTAACAATCCTTTCCCTTGATCCTGCAAGATTCCTGCCCCCAACCCAGTGCTGGACGCGTCTGTTCTGAGTACAAATGGCTTCTCAGGGTTCGCCAACTGCAGGACGGGTTGTTGGAGAATCGCTCCCTTGAGTTACTCGAATGCAGCTATGTCTGCATCTCCCCACATCAGCGTTTCTGGCTTTCGAGCTCCAGTTTTGTCTGTCAGGGGTTTTGCCACTTCAGCGAAATGGGGAATGAATTTGCAGTAGTAGCCAACGAGACCAAGGAAAGAGCGTAATCCCCTCTTGGTCTTTGGTGGTTTGGCCTCTTCAATCCTTTGAACTTTGTCGCTTTCAGGAGACATGAATCCTTGTCCCACGACGTGACCTAAAAAGGAAATTTCAGTCTCCCCTATCCGACACTTAGTGGGACGGGCCGCCAGCTGTACCTGTCGCAGACGCTCAAAAAGCATCCTGAGTGCTTCCATGTGTCTCTCCCAGCTCTCAGTGGCCAATAATATGTCATCAATAAAATTGTGGACATCTCTCATCTGCAACGGTTCAAGCACGAGTCTCATTATCCTGCTGAAGACGGCTCCTGCAGTCTTGAGCCCAAAGGGCATAACTTTGAACCTGAATTGGCCCTCAGTAGTAGTAAAGGCAGTCTTGCTTCTGTCGGCAGGTTCCATCGGTATTTGCCAATATCCCTTTGCTAAATCAAGCTTTGTGAAATACTGCACCTTAGCCAGATGGGTGAAGATCTTGTCAACGTCCGGAATAGGTTCAGCGTCAAATTTCAACACCTTATTCAGTCGACGAAAGTCGACACAGAACCTCATCTTTCCATCTGGTTTCCTGACCAACAGAATGGGTGAGGAGTAAGGCGAACTACAACGCTCAATCACCCCCATGCACAGCATATCCTGTATTTCCGTCTTGATGGTTTCTGTTTGAGAATGGGGCAAAGGATACTGTCGCACCCTGACTGGGTCCTCTTGAGTGAGCACTAGAGAACAGGTACCTAAGTTGCACCTTAAGGGTACATCTGAGAGAACATCTTGGTATTCTCTACAAAGGGCTCGCACGTTTTCCCTCTGTTCCCCAGAAAGTCCTTCAGCGACCTTTACGTCTTCCCAGGATTCCTTGGATCGTGTAGTCACACTTGAGATGTCAAACGTAACAGGAGGCGTCTCCTTAGTCTCTTCGATGACTACTGGTGCATACCCAGCGCTGCAGGTTTTTCTTCTCTCATACTTTTTCAACAAGTTGGCATGTATGAGCTTCTCCTTCCCCTTTATGCGCACAACATAGTCCCAATCGCCGACACGTTTTTACAATCTTGAATGGTCCTTGCCACGATAGTTGCAACTTGTTGTGATGCAAAGGAAGCAACAACAAGACTTCGTCGTCTGGCTCGAACCATCTCAGGCGGGTTTTCTTGTCATAGAAAGACTTATACCGCTTCTGAGCATGTGCGAGATTTCTGTGGGCTAACTCACAAGTGGAAGCAATCTTTCCTTGAGCTCCAACACATACTCAACTTGAGTCCTGGGTTTCATCTGTTGTTTCTTCACGGGTCCACTGGTCCCTCAATATCGCCATGGGTCCTTTGACTGTACGGCCATAGAGTAACTCAAAGGGAGAAAATCCCATACTTTCCTGTGGAACTTCTCTATACGCAAACAATACAGCCGGAATGAAGCGATCCCAATTCCTGGGTTGCTCTTGCGCCAGTTTCCGTAGCATTTGCTTGAGA